>JAUTBX010184270.1:0-27489 GCA_032361465.1 Lepetodrilus tevnianus
GTCCTATGCATAATCAACACTGTTGATTATGCTATCGTTATTACACAGTAGAAATCCACCACGTATGTGGAATAATATTTTATCTTATACTCTCAGAAAACCAATTGGAGGAAACAAGAGCATTCATTCATGCATCACTGCCAATAGGCATATTCAGTATTAAATGGGACAAGTGAACGGAAATAGCACCAATGTATGTGTGCCTACGTCACTGCACATCATTTATTAGATGGTAATCAATCAAACTGATACTAGACAATGAAACCTGCAAACGTTTATATACTTCACTATTGCTATTTTGCAATATTACCAGTATTTTATGTCAAAATGTTACATTTATTGCAAGTTCACATGTAATGAAATAGCTTCCATAATAACAAGTTCGCCAACTCACTTTTTCCAAATCCTAAGAATAGCAATGATGGCGGCGAGACTGCCGAAGAACATGATGCAGGCAATGACGAGGACAGCGATCTCTGCCTCTGAGATGCTGTACTTGAGTCTCTTCACGATGACCACTGGCGGACTGGTGGGCACAGGGGTCACCTTCAACAGCGCACCGGTGCCGCCCAGCAGAGCCTTGATAGCGGCCATATTGGTGGTAACCAGCCTGTACATATCATGAGGTGAGGTACATCATCATCATATTAAATATGCTATGCTAGTCTGGCGATGGTGAAATGTGATGCAGCTCCACTTATTAATAAAAGAATAGTCCTTGAATGCATGCATTATATCATGTCGCTGCTTAACTAATATTAATTAATATTAGTAAAAGAATTGACGCCTGCTATGGCCATACTTTTGTATTTCTTCATAAGGAACTGCCTTTCCACTTGAAGGATCTATTGCGTAGAAGAACAGATCGGTTCTGAAATTTAAAATTATATTCGGATTTTAGTACATTCATCGAATACCCGTAGGATCAAAGTAGAATACTACAACGTGATACCTTGGATTGATTAATAGGCCTACATTAGAAACAAAACTGAAACATATATGCAAGTGGCATTAAAGGAAAACCTATTAATACAATTAATAAACCTGACTTTCATATACTGTACCCTTCCAATCTACTTTAAAGTTGAAAGTATGTAATAGCTGCACGTTAGTTGCTGTATATGGTTTGCATGGCTGTGAACTATAAATATATGTACATCATTATCATCATCATCATCATCATCATTATTAGTTGTCCAGATCCAGAATTAATATCATTATCAGTGTTATGATTATCATTACCTGTCGAGATCCAGAGTGTCGCCCTCAGTGTGTGGCTTCACAGACTCCAGCTGCACAGCCAGTCCTAGGATAGCGCTCAAGTTGCTGCGAATACAATTAATACGTCATCATCTGGATCACATATTGTTATCAACAATTTCCACAATGTTATTCATCAAAGGATTGGAACGGATGGTGTACATGGACTCTATGGGAAACGACGCTAAAATGAAACGTCTGTCCTGTACACAGATAAAATGAAATGCATATGTTCTAGAGAAGATCCTTGTCCAAATCAGGACATGTCGTTATTTAAAGCCGCTGTAATAGAAATACTGAACATCAATACACACATTGCTGTATAGGGTCCATTCCTAACTCATACACTGAAGAAGAAGAACAACAAGAACAAGAACAAGAACAAGAACAAGACGAACAAGAGGAACGAGAACAAGAACATTGAAAAATAACAAGAATATATAAGTACGAATAGAACAAAAGGGAGGAGGAGGAGGAAGGAGAAACCTTATTTTACAGCGGATATATTAATAATAAAGAACATTAGCTCTGTAATGTAGCACTATAATTCCGACAAATATTCGCTATTATTGGGTGGATATGTTCCCGTTACTGTTACTGTTACTGTTCCCGTTACTGTTACTGTCAGTGCAGTTACTCACGCAATGATGCCTCCACTCCTCTCTTTGAACTCTGAGGGCGACATTTGAGCAACAAGACCAAAGTGCATGGTTTTGTTCAGAAGTAAAATCTGTTAAAAGACATATGTATCACGTTCAATAAACATAGCCGACCGATAAATTACAAATAAATACCATTCAGATATTAGTATTTAGCAAATGGTTGCCAAAATAACTGGTAACTTCGTACAAATAGATCTAGGTGTACAAGTATATTACATATAACATCTTCCTATTCCAAATAAAGCATCATTTGCATAGTATACATGCGTTTATAGTTGATGCTCTGGCGCTTGGTGAACCAGAAATTAGTGGAAATTATATGTAGACTTAGCTTGAGATTCCTCTAGTCTTCCTTGTGGACAGAGACGTTTGCTCAGAAGGAAAATCAGGGAACCATATGAAAAAAAGTATCGTATGGTCATCATGGACGACTAGAGGAATCTGGAACCAAATAACTCACTGTTAGTTCTATAGTGCTGGAGATTCCTGATCCTTTCTGGTCGGTGACGGTGACTGTAAGCTTGTGTTCTCTGACCTTCACCTTCTCCATGCTGACGAGAGAGCGTAATTCTCCTGTCACCGGATCTACACCAAACAGGGTTGTCGCCCCTGATGTTGCACTGAACTGAAGAACACTGTTCTCGCCGCTGTCATCATCAGTCGCCTGTTCAACAGGGTCACAACTATATAACATGCGGAACATTTAAAAACAAAATGCATGTTAAATGTGTTTAAGTGATATATGTCCAATTGTATCCGACAGTTTAGTTTAAACATATTCTATTCACAATACAAAAGTATTGGTACAAACTTAGTGAAATCCCCCTCCTGAAATATGTAGCCTACGACAGTTTAGACACTGTGCAACTATAGACACATGTTATTTAATTGTGTTTACCGTCATCCACACCAGTCAACTCATCCACATCCAGAAGGCAATGCTTACGTTTAGCTGTACTACCAGGTACCCAGCTGGAGCTGTGTCATCGATGCCGTAAATACCATTAGCTCCCCCTGGGGCAAATATGTTGGGCGCATTGTCGTTGACGTCATCTACCGCCACAACCACTTCGACAACGTTTGCTTCCACTAATAAACATTAAATTTAACGTATTTGTTAATATAATAGTATTTATAATGCGACAAATATCGAACATTTCAGGACATGTTGTTTGTAAAATTTTAAACATACTTTTAGTATTATTAAATAATGCAATTAATTGTGCCTGATTTCTCGAACAAACTTACCATTAAAATTACTTTCATTTTATAAGTCTAAGTTTGTACAGAATTATGAGACTTACGTGCGCGTTTCCTCCTCTTCGTAGTCTGCGCAATCAGAACAACTTGAACGAGCAACCTATACTCAGATTTCTCTTCTCTGTCTAATTCCTTATCACAGAAAACCATTCCGGTGGAGCCATTGACTCGGAAGATATCTGTAATAGGTAAACAATAACGAAATTACGTCACATGCTTAGTGAAAGGAAAGCAGCATTTGTATATTATTTAATATCCTACATTTCCGTCCAATTAGCTTGCCAAAGGAAAAATATATGTGATGACATATTATCATAAGTATTATTAAATATATTATTTCTATAAAACAATGACGTATTTTAACTTGGGTTTTGTATAGAAACATACTCTTCCCTCCATGTAAATGAAAACAGAACTTTAATATTAAACTTTGCAATTTGAGTGAAACTATAAGAGTGAAGCTATGTTGTAGAGTTGAATACTTTGATAATCATGTCTAACAATGAGTTTAGTGTATTATATGACCAATGACTGTTGTCTACCTGTTTGTTCAATAAAGCTGTAGACTACTGTTTTGCCTTGATCTTCAGCGGTGGAGGTCAGGTCTATCAGCAGAACGGGTGGCTTGGTATTCTCGGAAATCTTCACACTATACTGTGTCTCTGGGAAGGTGACTTCCGGTTTAGTAATGGTTACAAAAACAGACGTTGTGTCTGAACTCTGCGCGGGCAACTTGTCAGACGCCATGACAGTCAGGAACGCCGTGCCCTGTTCCTTGACGTTCCCAGCCACAGTCAGAACTCCGATGTTGGCGTCAACACTGAACATCCCAGCAGCGTTCCCCGCCGTGATGTTGTAGTAGAAGATGCCAATGCCGGCGTCAAGCTTGACGTTGACTCGTGTTCCCACCGCCGTCCCTACAGCTACGGTTGCTTTGTACAGCTTCTGTCTAAAGGCGGGCTTCGTGTCGTAGGTGTCGTTGACGTACACGGTGATGGTCGTCGTCGTGTTCATTGGTGGGAGTCCCATGTCGTGAGCCATGACGTGGAGAGTGAATCCGGCGGTTGTTTCGAAATCTAAACTCATCACTGTGCTCAGTTGTCCTTCTGTGAACATGGTCATCGTCTTATTAGTAAAATGTATAAATGTATAGATTAACATGATTTAAGTCTAATAACTAGCCAAACAAAATACAGTGTAGCTATGAGACCTATAATTACGACATCTTGTTTGGTACGTGTACCGTCATCAGTATCTCGTCCATGGACTAGCTATAGCAATGGTTGCAGTTCACAGTAGTGTGTGTATTTGTTTGAAGCGTACCTAGTTCATTGATCTGGAAGAATTCCCTCCCCTCTCCAGGCTGCAGTCTGTACACAACCTGCCCATTCAGACCAGCATCCGGGTCACTTGCCCTCACCGTCAGGATCTGAGAGAATATTAAAATACGATACCTGGGATTGCGTATTAAAATGTTTTTTATTGTAAATTGTAAACATTTGATTTCCGAAAGCGTTATGTCATGATCAGTTGCAGATATAATGGTATATTGTGCATTAAGATATCTTAGAAAATATACATGTATCTGAGCCCAATACCAATGTCATTATTTAAATGCTTTTATATTGCATTGATTATCTAGATTATATGTGATGTAGTAGGTACTATGGTCAGTATATTGTGTTCATAATAAAACTTTAGTATAAATTTGATTGCTTGTCGGGATGTTTACACTGAAACATTGTGTACATTGTCATTGAACTAAGGGAAGATAACTCACGGTCTGCCCTACAACATTGTTCTCATGGACATGCACGACGTATCTCGGCTGGGTGAAGGTAGGCGGGTTGTCGTTGATGTCGGTGACAACGATGTTGACCTGAGCAGGAGGGCGGGAGGTCAGGGGTGGATTGCCTCCGTCTGTGGCCTGGTGACAGAGTTGACAACATCATATACTTACAGCAGTACGGCGTGCTCTATCTGCCTATATCACCGTACATAACTATGGATAGAACTCCCATGTACCGTATGATACCCTTATCAAGAACGTCGTATGGAATGCGCACAGCTATATATATGACTCCAATATAGCAAATATTTGACACTCTCGCTCTCCATATTGGGGGCAACCATAGATGCCCAAAAGAGCAGTGGCTGTGCCTAATCCAGCAAGGAGATAGTTAATCGACACACTGATATCGTCAATACGTTTACTAGTACTTGCCGTTATATTGAGAACGTAGGACGCCTGCTTCTCTCTGTTGAGCGATTTCTCCACACTCAGGTTTCCACTGACATGATCCAATGCGAACACATCTGGACCACGAAAATAATGGTATTTTAAATACAATACTGTGCGTGACACTGAAGTATATTATATTCTATTTCACTCAGCTTAGGATAAGGTAATACGTTTTGAGATGCTCTGTGACCACATGTCACAATAATAGTAGCAATGTAACATGTATACAAGAAGTCATCAGATCAAACCTAACTAACATTGATGTAAATAAGTACAATGACATTCCAATTCACCAGTTTACATCTACATATCTGTTTCTCTTCTCTTCTCCTCTATTATTTCTCTCTACCTCTCTCCTTTCCTCCCTTCTCTCTCTCTCTCAGTGTCACACACACATACACACACATACACACATAATCTACTTTCTAGTAGCGTATATATATTATATTATCAGTATGCATGCCGTAGTACCTCCATACTGATATCCTGGTCCCAGTCTGTAGGTGACGTTTGCGTTCTGTCCGACATCTCTGTCTGTCGCCTCCACTCTCAGTAGGACTCTCAGGCTTCCCTCCTCCTGCACTGACACGTCGTACCTCGGCACGGGGAACACAGGGGCGTTGTCGTTAACGTCAGTCAACGTCACCATCACCTGATACAACACCCAGATTGACTACAGAACAGACTATATCAAGCAGAGAGTAAAACAAATAGGCAAATCTCACTTGTGTAAATATCGCGACTAGTTTGATTAGATTAAGAAGCTGACGCCATTGGATTCATCCATCTATTACGATTCTTCTTTGACTTTGAAAATGTCGGTACGTATGCCTCATTGCCTGTCAGATCGTTTGGAAGAAGAAATGTCCATCATGACATGATTTTAATAGTTTTAGCCTAGAGTAAGCAAGTTCTGACGTGAAGAAAGGAACGTATTCTGGAAATGATAATGAGGTACATCATGTAAGTCGGAGACTCGTGTTCAGTCCACTAACCACAGCATAGGCGGTTCTCTCCGGAATACGCTGGTCCCTGGCTTCCACAGCAAACGTGTACCTGTCCCTCTCCTCGCGGTCCAACTGTACCTTCGTCTTGATAATCCCCTAGTATTAATTATTATTATTATTATTACATTATTATATGAAGATAGGACCCATCCTCCAAACATCCGTCAAATATGGTAAATAGGCATTATGGCCGGGGTTTAGACAACGGATAAGACCTTGATTGAAGAAGTTTAAAACTTTAAATGTATATCAGATAAAGAAATTATGTTGGCAGCAAGACTAGTAGTTCATAAGCAAGCTGATGGTACGACAAGTACAGGTCATCTTACACTTCCGGCGTCGATACTGAAGTAACTCTCGGCAGGTCCTGCCTCTATGATGGAATAGACGAATGTCAGCCCAGTGGTGTTCCGCGCAGAAGCCGTGATGTTTCCTAATGCAGCACCTACAGAAGCAATAACATATACAAATATAACTTCTAAAAGAAGCTCAATACATGTATAAGCTAATATTTTAGTGTTAATGACTACTCGTGTGGTGTATGCATGTACTCTGCATTACTCTTACCTGAAGCCTTCTCCTCGGATAGTGTAAAGTTGTACACATTCCTGGTGAATACTGGCGCTCCGTCGTTGAGTTCCTGGATGGAGATATGCAACGTGATGTTGCTCTTCAGAGGAGTGTTCCCATGATCCTCTGCGCCAATGGTAAGGTTAAAGGAAGCACTATTGGAGAAGTTCCCTGTGAGAACCCCGAGCTGGAACAACCTGTTGATCTCAACCCTGTCCTTGATAGTCACCAGACCCGTGGTACTGTCACAGTGGAAGAACTCGCTGCCTTTTCCTGTCAATGAAAAGCTAACCATTCCGTTTTCGCCTTGGTCGGGGTCTATGACACTAGGTAGGGCCACAACGCTACCTATAGGAGATTTCTCCAGAATGTTCGCGTTGATGTTGGTGTTGTTGCAGACGTTCTCACTGCAGAAGACGGGGGCGTTGTCGTTGAGGTCCTGCACGTTGACGTTGATCGTGGTAGTCGTCGTGCAGGGTGGGGTGCCGTGGTCAGTGACGTAAACTGGGAACTCATAGCTTGCTGTCTCCTCACGGTCTAAAGATTTCATTGTCATCACAGAGCCGTTTGGCATCACGCCGATTATTCCTTTGATCGCTATGTAAAGAGAAACATTCCCCATGACATAAAAATTATTATTATTATTATTATTATTATTATTATTATTATTATTTATATTTTATGTTAACAATTGAACATTCCCAATAGTGCGTCAAAACGAAATGTCTTCCTGCCTTTTCCTGTCAGCGAAAATATAACTTCCGTTTTCGCATATATATAACGATTATACTTCATCGGTGTATAGTATACGAGTGGGTGAGGGAATATGGAGTTTAACACCGTTGCGGGAATCTTTCACCCATTTGTGACGAGTATAATATACGATACACAATTAATAGATTTACCTGTCGCATTTGTATAAAATGTCAGATCCTGATTTACCCCGACATCTTTGTCAGTGGCATTCAACACCAGAATTGTCACATTGCCGTCGTTCTCGGTGACGGTGTAGCGAGCGTTAAGGGAGGAGAACACGGGGCAGTTGTCGTTGGCGTCGTCTATGGTGATGTTCACCGTCGTGTAGCCACTCTGGACGCCATCAGACGCCGAGACAACCAGAGAGTAGAACGGAGTTATCTCCCTATCCAATCCTCCAGCTACTCGTAAAACGCCTGCAGCCAATGGAAATGTTGAACGTGGATGAAACAGAACGTGATTGGACGACATCAAGCCATCATGACAATTACATTTCAAGAACAAGGAATACGGAAAGATTCTGATAACGGCTGACGGAGGAAATGACAACGTACCGCTGAGTCTGTCCAGGTAAAACCTGCTGAACGCGTCCCCGCTGTCGATGTTGTACACGATGGACGCCGTCCCTCCAACGTCGTTGTCCGTGGCATTGACCACACCTACAGTGGAGGACGGCGCCACGGCCTCGGAGACGCTGAACGTGTACTGGTCGCGGAGGAAGCGTGGCGTTACGTCGTTGACGTCAAGCACGGTGATAGTCATTGTAGTCGTGCTGCGTCTTCCTGAACCAAGGTCGTCCACTGCCGCGATCTGGAATGAACAAAACAATATAGTGTTTAGACAACTTTTAAATACATGCGCATGTTGTATATTTCAGTGTCCCTAATGTCGTACACTTTTGGATAAGAATAGATTGTCCATCCTCTAACTGAAGCCAGTTTATAGTTGTTACATACTACCTGAAAGGTTATCAATTCAGCTACTCGAAAATGTATTGCTGTCATGTTCTTATTTTTCTGTGTATTAACTATTGAAAGTACATATATTTTATTTTTCGATTTCAATCTCAGTTTCGTAACGTTGACAATGTTATTTTCTTTTGGCAAAACATCAAACATCCAATGGAAGATAGTTAACGATTAATAATCACTCGGTAGCATGTAGTCGTCTGTAAGCAAGTGTAGTTATTCAATGATCTGCTATTCCAGTTCTACCTTAGCATCACATGAAATGCTGCCGACCTCCATAAAGAGACACATTACTAACCTCTATCTGGTATTCCTCGCGTGTTTCCCTGTCTATCTGACTGGTCTTGGTCACGCTTACAGACACCTGTCCCGTGATGGGGTCAATCATAAAGGGGAGATTACCGCCCACCAGTTCATATCGGACGCCCGCTGTACCGTTGTCACCGTTGTCAGTGTCAGTCGCAGATATTGCAGGACTCTTTAAACGACATAACAGAAGAAAACCACGTTAACACTTTCAGTCCTAATGTCAGAATTTGAAAGTAAAGTTTACAAAGCTTGCTCAGCATACTATATCCGGTAGTCGTGGTGCATTAATATACGTTGTTGCTCACCATAACAACACGCGTGTTGTTGACGGAGTTCTCCTGAACAGTGCCAGAGTATCCGGTGATGCTGCCAAACACGGGGCTGTTGTCGTTGATGTCCACAACGTGCACGTTCACCAGACAAGTGCTCTGAGGAATACAACGTAAACACACCACATCAAACACAGAACTCATTGATCACCACCAGCGTTAAACCTCTCAGTCATCTATATGCAACGAAGAAGAACATGTGTGGTCCAAACTTAGACATTTTAGTTCATTATTTGAAATAATTGGCATTTGCATACAGGGTATCGACTGCTGAAGATGTATTTTGAAGTAAAACATTATCTATTTTTATTACTGAAGAAGAACTTCCTCCTCCTGATATTTCACATACTTTGATGTCAATGTTGAGAGGAAACTGTACGGCGGTTAGTGAGCCAGGATTAGTAACATACCGACAGCCTGGTGATCTCCCCGTCGTCCTTGACCTCTAGGGTGACAGTGATCACGCCCTCGCCTCTCTGTATGCTCATCCCAGACTCTCTGTCCAGTGCACGGGATACTCGCAGCAGACCCTAAGCACACACAAAAGGTGGGCTTCAGTTTGATCACTATCCACACGATTACGGATCGGTTAAATGACGTGAGTAATAACTGTTATAGAAGACTTTGGATAACATGTTTCGTCCATAGAAATAACTAAAAGTATTTAAAAACCGTATTTTCCGACACCTGGTTTGTAAATTCCATCAACACTAGACTTTTCAGGATACGAAAAGCAATAAGACGGCGTTATAAATGCTTTAAATTTTTAGATTGACATCAGAGTTCTCACTTGATATCCGTGTGACTCAATGGTGAAGAAATTGCCCTGATTTCCATCCAGTATGGTGAAGGAAAGACGACTGTTGCGTCCCAAGTCGGGATCTATTCCTGTGACATTAAGCGTGTCGTTGATGCCTCCTTTCCCTGTGGAGAGAAAAGGCCTTGAATACAATATGTTCTCTCTATGGTCCCATAGTGGATAAGAGTTTCGAGAAAGGATTCCCAGGACGGGGATTGGTTGAAATCAGGTATCAGCCTACAAAGACGTTGTATTGAACTACACACAATTCTGCAACACACATCGTACTGTACTATGGATGCAACTTGAAATATGTTCTAATCGTGCAGTTCATTGATAGTGGGCATACTTCATGGTATTGGATTACCGTGGCAATAAGGGATTAACTAGGAAGGTGTCTTCAGCTCCACTTACCTTCCTCCACGGAGAAGGTATACGTGCTGTTACCAAACATGGGGACGTTGTCGTTGACGTCAGTAACATCGACATTGATCGTCATTGTGTCCTGTCAAGTTGTAGCAGAGAGCATACTTGAGCTGCATAGTGGTGTATGTGTTAATACGTACATAAAGACAGACCAGCAGTTAGATATACAGTATAGACAGACATACAGAAGGTAAGGTAAATAGCAGATGTAATGTAGATGACAAGGTTGGACATACAATTATATCTACTGTAGATCTATACCAGAAACGTACTTTCTTCTCAATGCATTTACACCTCAGACATTTATGGTAAATGTTTCAAATATATCCTGATTTTACTTTAAACCCTAATCATTCCAATAGCGGTAAGAACTGGCAGTTCTACACAGTTCCAGGGGGACATAACTCCTCGTGTATGGCGTCTAATGTCCACATGGTAAGTAAATCATAACATGCCTTATCCTCTGGCATTTATGATAACTATAAATGAATGGAATGTCTACGTGCATAAAACTATAATACACCACGACGTTTCGTCGGCAACTATGCCGACATCATCAGGCAGTTATAACTGTGGCATTCAGGTATGATATATATCCGTTTGACGGTTTTTGTGTTTCATTGTTAGATATATATAAAGCTGGTAATATCGTGTATTGTATTTCAACGTATCTCACATTCCTATTCCCGGAGTCCAGAACCACAAGGATGAGTGTATAGCTGGAGATGTTTTCTCTGTCCAGGTGACCGTTCACGAACACCATTCCGCTGTGCTTGTCCACGGCAAATGGAATTGGACCTAGAACAATTATACCATGTTACGTTCTTATGGAACTGGGGGGTGGTGGGGTGTTCTCGAAACGTTCTTACGAACCTCTTAGCCTAAGAACATTTCGTAGCCATAGGATAGGAATCGGTAAGATCGTAAAAAAGTTTCGAGAATACGGGCCCAGTTCTGTATGAGTTTGTTAAGACATATTCGTTTATACATGTTGAGATCTTACCTGATGCAGGTGCGAACATCCAATACGTGAGTGTCCCGTCATCAACGCTGTCTACGTCGGTGGCGTTGACAATAGTGATGGGGTGCGTAACCGGAGCATTCTGCAAATTTTGAAAACAATAATATCTCTAAATGTTATACCAATCAAAGTTAAGGACTTAATAAGTTTCAGTATAGTATAAAGCAAAATGTATTTTAAATCGCAAGTCTACAATGCATATGGAATACGACTAATGTAGAAAACCGCCAGTAAAGAAAACACAAACTCACCTCGGTGACGTTGACGGTAACGTCGTGCACTGTGAACAACGGGTCGTTGTCGTTGACGTCTAGAACCATGACGGCCACTGTGGTGGAGGTGGTGTTCGTCTCGTCGGCAGCCAGTATCTGAACACATAAACGTTGTAGACATCAGTATGACAGGATACAATTATCTATAAGCGGTCTAACAGCTTCACGTGTTAACAAGATATCGAGTTTACGTATATACACTTAAAAGATTTACACGCACATTTTCATATATTTTAAATACTGAGCAATTTGAAGACATTTAAAAGCTTGGTATCTTGGAATATGTTCTCACCTTAAAAGTGAAGGTGTTGGACAAAGATTCTGGCATGGCTTCTCTATCAATGCGCTTCGCTAAGGTCACAGCTCCCGTTGAACTGTCCACTGTAAAACTTCCATTGGTGCCGTCTGTTGTAATGTCTATGCTATATCTCAGCTGAAAACAGTGCATTGAGGTAAGAATAACGATAACATACGTAATGCAGTAGCAGAGTTGCCCCTGTGGTTAGCAAAGTGCGCCATATGGAATTGCTACTCGTTTGAAAGTGGGAACTTTCACTCAAACATTTGTCCAAACTTCATGCCAAATTGTATTGTTATGTTTTAATAAAATCTTCATTACATTGGTTGAAAATGTTTATTTAACGGATACTGCGTAATTATCCTATCTAAGACTTTACCTGAGTGTGTTGGTCTTCATCCAAGGCGGTGACAACCAGAGGTAGTCCCCCGCCCTGGGTCAGAACAGCGTCTCCTGGGCGGGCTCCCTCCGAGACCTGACCCTCGTACCTTGTCAGTTGGAATACAGGTATGCTGTCCTTCACGTCGATTACCTGCACTACCACCTACAGCAGAGCAGAGGTTACAGCTTCCAGTATGGGTACCCGGTAGGATGATATGTCAATGTGATGTCAACTCCATACAAGTATGGACATTTATTAGTATCATTGTTAGACATGGTTATTATCCAGTAGGATGATATTTCAATGTGTATGGGTATTTATCAATATATAAAATGGGGATACCGGTATGATGAAATTGCAATGTGAATACAAGCTGTATGTCTGTGCATTCATGACTATTACTATTTTTCGGTATTGGTCTTAATTTACTATTGACACGTGGACGAAGGAGACTTCAGTACTGTTATACCATACCTGTGCCTCCGCCTGAACTGTTACATTTCTAGCTATAATCAGCAGCACGTAGCGTTCTGTCTGTTCCCTGTCTAGCTTCCCAGCCACTGTGATCACGCCCTGGTAGCAGATAGGCGACATTAATTCAACTCCTTGCATTACCTTTTCTTGCGAACAAACTAGGCTTTCTCAATTAAAATGTAATTTAAATTGTAGATGCCCCTATAAAATCATTTATATTTAAAAATTAGATTAATTATTGGTTTTAAAATACGAACCCATGGTTTTTCAAGTTATCGTTCTTCAAATCAAACGAATGATAAAGATATAGTGAATGATAATTGAGGTGCAACCTTTTAACTAATTGGTCGCTAAAGCTCTATATCGGTCGGTTGTGCACTCACCGTCGTGTTATCTATGCTGAACACACTGCCGCTGTTGCCTTCTGTTATGCTGTAGGAAATGTCCCCATCGATGACGGTGGTATTGAGATCAACCACCACGTAACCGAAAGCTGCATTTTCGGAGACACTGCGCACCAGGAAGGCGGGACAAAATGCTACTGCGTCGTCGCTGGACACGACGATAGTGAGGACAGCATTGGTACAGAGTTCCGGGTAGTCTGCGTTACACGCCTCCATTCCAACCCTGTACGTGCCAGCACTGACAAACGATTCTTCCATCACCAGCAACCCCGTTCTATTATCCAAAGAAAACATGTCAGTATCGTTAAGTAGTTGGTAATATACTGGCGATGGGCTGTTGCTGACCGAGGTGAGGTCCTGGGAGAAGGCAGTGAGTCGAGATTTGTCACAGGACTGAGCTTTGACCATGTAGACAACCGGAAGCGGAAGTGCCCATGTAGGAGCTTCTGGGATATCCAGAACGTATATAATCACGGTGCTGGTGCTGCTCTTAGGAGAGTACGAGTTATCCTTGGCCTCTGCTATCAACATGTACGATGTCTGGTGCTCGTAATCTAACTCTTTCTTCAATGTTATATTTCCCGAGGTAAAGTCAATCCCGAATATATCTCTGTTTCCGGATATGAACGAATACCGAATGACTCCTGATGATCCTCGATCAGGATCTGATGCTGACAGAACTCCGACGACATAATCTACAGGCTCGCCTTCAGAGACATTAAAGTTGAAGACAGACTCGGTGAACACAGGGACGTTGTTGCTGTCAATGATGACGACTGTTAGAGTGTCCTCAACCAGTCTGGGCGGAAACCCGTGGTCGCTAACGTGAACACCGACACTGAACAGACTCCATTCTCTGCGGTCGAACTGCTGAGCTACAGTTATAACTCCTGAGGTGGCGTTGATAGCGAACTTTCCCTGGGTCCTTGTCAGCCAAAACGTGAATCCTGTGTTTGAGAAGTCATGATCACTAGCTGCTACAACTGTGATTACTCCACCGATGTCGATATTTTCTGGCACCGAAATGTTGCTGTTCCCTATAGAGAGCTGAGGGTCGTTGTCGTTGACGTCCTCCAGGGTAATGGTAACAATAGCCTCCGCCTGTCTGGCCCCATCCGTCACTGTGACGTTGCCACTGATGACATTGCTTCCGTCATCGGCGTCCAGAACACCGCTAACGGAGACGACTCCGGAAGGACTCACGGACAGACCAGGAACTGGAGTCTTGAACGAGAACTGGAGTAGGTCTTTCTGTGTGTCCACATCACGGGCATTTACCTGTAAGATGATCATGTAACAATAGTATTTACTATCGTCATATGGCAACCCTGAATATAAATGTATACTGCAGTATCATCTTTTGATAAAATGATTATATGGGACGCTTTGAGATTTAATGAGATGTCTGTTTCTTTGAGTGTGTGTGTGTGTGTGTGTGTGTGTATGTGTTTGTGTATGTGTGTCTGTGTGTGTGTATGTGTGTGTGTGTGTGTGTGTATGTGGGTGGGTGTGCGTGTGTGTGTGGGTGTGCGTGTGTGTGTGTGTGTGTGTGTGTGTGTGTGTGTTTTCTTAATATATATATGATGTATACACTGTATTTCATAAGAGGACAAAGAGTACTATTAGAACACAAGCAGATTATAAGAATAATTTTCACCTGCAAAATACTCGTTCCATTAAGAGCGTCTTCTTTAATGGTGGCTGTGTATTCCGCTCTGGAGAATACAGGCGCTGCATCGTCAACGTCCTCGACTGTAACTGTCACTATCGTGAAGCTCATCCTTGGAGGATTCCCTCCTGGGCAACAGAGACCAGACATATGTTAGCCAATAATAACGCAACAATCCACAACACACGCGACCTTCACTTTCCCGCAGTTGTGTAAAGGCATAAAATATAACTAAAATCTATCACATAATAGTTCGCCTCCATCGCGGCGACATGTCATTCTGCCTCCAACTTAGCAAAATCTTACTTTATTGTGGAATCTTCCTTGACATTCCACAACAATAAAGAGCATGAACATTAATATGTTTCACTTTGAACACACGAATTTTTATGAATGCATCGTATCAAATTTTATAAATATAATATGATTATTACCATCGTCAGCACGGATTCGGAGAAAATACGTTTTCATGGATTCATAGTTCAATGAACCATTCACGGTTATCGTTCCTGAGGAACTCTCTATGGTGAAGGCTTCATTAGTATTTCCACCAATCAGACTGTAGGACACACTGGCGTCACAATCTGCATCAGTCGCCTCGATCTAAAAGACAAGAATAGCTTTACATATTCCATGAAATACAAATTATTTAAAAGTATATTCCGCTGCTAATACTACAGTAATATACTAACAATAATGAAATTTACGAGAATATATCTGTCTGTGGTTGTCTTTCCATCGAACGTTTCCAAGAATTTGTAAACTATAATGTATTCAGACATTTTACTTCGCGTTCAAAGTGGTCCCCAGAGTTATGCATAAATTGTTTGACGTCAAATCTGACGGTCTAAGGAGACTAATACCTTTCCAACCGTGTATCCGACTGTAGCATTTTCTTGAACGTGCAATCTGTACGCTTGAACAAACACTGGCGTATACTCGTTGACATTTAGAACGTGTACGGTAATGACTGTGTTGTCTTGGTTACGTCCGTCACTGACAGACACGTTCAGTGTATGCTCGCCTCCACAGCTGAAGGCTCTGCTTGTCATCAGTGAGGCTTGGTCCAAGTGGAAGTCTGAATAGATTGAACAGCAAGCACAAGAGTACAGTGCAATGACGTTAACATATCCTGTCCTAGCCAATTTATATGATTGTATTTTGGACGTTTTCGCCAAATTTGGACGTTTTAGCCGACTTACTTTTGGACGTTTTCGACATATCCCGTCCTAGACCATACATTAGTCAGACCCGGAAATACGTTGCAAATACAGTCAGCCATTAATTTTGAAGTCTATCCTTAAAATGTTCTTGTGAATCAAATTCGTCAATATTCATGCCATGGTAAAATGGATAGTATCCACACACTATGATAATTATACATAGAATACATGAGCTAATGTTATTGAAATATATACGATATAGGTGAATACGACAGAAAACTGGTACGTTGTCGTTGGGCGTTATTAAGTGTGCCCTTCGAGATCTTGCGCCAGATTAACGGTCCTTGCGCTATGAGAGTCGTAACTCCTTAGCAACTCTGTTGTGTGAACGTATTAGTTACGACTCTCGTAAAGGTACGATCGTTCTGTAGAACGGTGGTCAGCTGTGTAATTCTACAAGGACGTCAAACTCACCTGCTGTTGTAGTACTCATACTGAAAGTAAAGTTTGACCCGGCATCCAGATCTGTAGCTCCAAGTGCGCCCACCAGAGTGTTGTGGATGGTAGTCTCGGGTATGGAGAAGATGTAAGGCTTGCCGATGAACCTCGGAGAGTTGTCGTTTACGTCGATAATGTTTACGATCACCTCGCATGTGCTACAACGCAATGTCCATGTGTTATGTTTAGAAATGATAGTTGTAGTCATATGTGTATGAAGATCTTTATGGATAGCATAGCTTACAGCCCTTGGTGGTTATTGTATATTCTAGTTTCTCATTTATATACGACGTAGTACCGCTACGGGGGTTGCATCATGGTAGTTGTACCTTGATCTGGGTGGATTTCCTCTGTCTGTAGCCAGTATTCTGAACGTGTATCTCTGCTGAGTCTCAAAATCCACCATGTCCTCGAGCGTGACCATGCCGGAAGTCGTATTGACAAGGAAGGGCTGGAGCAGAAACAGTTAACTTGACTTATAGTAAACACAATATTAAATATAATGTTATTGTATTATGTGTTGTGTATATGATGGTACTGTAACTCGGGAGCATGACTGTTCTTTTACTTGTGATAAAGAAGACAGCTATCACAGGTCTTCGTTATAGACTGTTTAAATCCATTACTTTACTGTTTGGTTATCCTGAACTTCAGCTGTATACTCTAACTGTGACTTTGTGATTCTGACGTACAGTTTCTGGTGAATTAGTTAATGCTTTAGGCATTTATCAGAGATACACATTATAGAACATATGTTTGAGCGTGTACACTTGTGAACATTGTCTTTGTTCATAAACCTTTCAGACGATTATTATCAAATACCTTTTTACAATATTGTCGTTTTCCGAAAAGGCAATCAATGGGCAACCGTATGCTGTGCCCTCAAATAATTTACTAGATATAAATGTGTATATGTACACCATTCTTACCGCCGTGTCTGCTGTATCCATGCTGTACGTGAACTCTGCATTACTTCCAGAGTCAATATCGGTGGCCTTCACCTCACATCCGAACTGACTTCCTGTGGATGTGTCCTCGGGGACCTGACACCTGTACACGGCTAGAGACAACAAGGGGACACCACTGCTGGTATATTTCACAAAAAGGGGACACCACTGTTGGTATACATGTATTTCACAAAAAGGGAATGTTACTGCTGTGATATTTTCTGAGTTATATTTGATGCGTCTATGGTTAAAGCTAAACTTTGTCTTAACTGTGGACAATTGTGGTTAATAGTGGTATACTATGGTATATTAAATATAAGATGTCTCAAATACAACATACGGCTATCAAATGATGGTGTGTTATCGTTGACGTCTCTAACTGCTATTACTATCTGCGTTGTATCCTTGCTGTCCACGTCGGCAGTATTATGCGCCTCGATCTGAAAAACAAAAGAGGAACATGTTTGTCCAAATATATAAATGTGTCGAGAACATAGATCCTTACGATAACTCTATTCTATTCTAGAACATATTTTACAATAGTATGTTAATATGTGTGTTTTCATTTGAGGCATGTGAGTTTCACACAACCGGCGAATTCGTTCAGGAAGGTCTCGCATGCACGAAGAGGCCATAACTCTCTCGTATCTAGTATAGAACTCTTCACAGTGTAATAGTAGCGTCGTGACACGATACCCGGATCTTGGTGGGTGAAGTTATATTTGGATTGACAAAGACCATAAGTATTCCACTCACTGTAGCATTGATGAACCTGATGTTGCTGGGCGGGTCATAGTCGAGGTCAGTAAGAATGTAGACTTCGCCCGTGTTTGGGGCGACGTAGAGTAGAGCGCTGTTGTAGTCTCCCACCACGATGTAGGTCACGGTATTGAACTTGCTGTCACTGTCGTCGTCTGTGGCGAACACTCTGTGAATGCATATATCAGTGAGTTGATGGATTGTGGACGAATAAACGAACAGACAGACAGAGAGATGAGGCAGACAGCCAGAGGAACAAGACAAGACACGTGGATATAATTAGTAAATGGTTCGCATCTGACCTACTGGTGAGTACGTGTTCAGAATGCATGTCGAGGTTCATCATACCTTAAGACTGGATTGTCGACGACTCCCTCGTCTATAGTTGTGCGGTACATGGTCTGGTTGAATCTAGGCGGCTGGTTGTTTACATCCTGCAAGAACACGACGTAATATAAGTTGCTTACTGCTTATCAAGCTGAGAGACTGAC
Source organism: Lepetodrilus tevnianus (assembly GCA_032361465.1). Classification (NCBI taxonomy): domain Eukaryota; kingdom Metazoa; phylum Mollusca; class Gastropoda; order Lepetellida; family Lepetodrilidae; genus Lepetodrilus; species Lepetodrilus tevnianus. The sequence goes on from JAUTBX010184270.1 coordinate 18,967, forward strand.
GGAGTGTGATTTCAATAGTAATGCAGAAAGTAAGTACTAAATACTGAGGCCGCCTATCACAGTGTTAGCCAATGTATTAAAACTGCCAATTATACACTAGTCTAAAGCTTTCTTTTGGAAATGTATCATTTGAACATTTCGATATTGCTTAATATCATGCGTATACTGAACGTTCAAATCAGGTGTAATGCTCTTTCAGTTGACGGTGGTGTTATTTATATATATCATTATGGTATAGGTAAAGCATACATAGAGACACGAATCATTGCATTGGAGGAACAACAATTACTCGTCGTGTAATTAATGTCATTTAGTTTCATTGACGTATTTATTTTGAATGTATGTTTATATCTGATGTACAACTATGGGGTTTTGTGAATAAGTTACCAAGTTACCAAGTTACTAAGTTACCAAGTTAACAAGACAGCACTACTGGGTTGAGACTCACCGACACAATGACACTGACAGTCAGAGAGGTGTTCCTGCAGGCAGTGCAATCAGCATCGTACGGTACAGTGTTATAAGCCAATACGGTCACGTTGTATCTGCCAACAGCCAATGGCTGACTAGCTTGTATGCTACCATTGGTCAAAACGTCAAATATGGCGGAACTTCCGATCTGGGCATACTGAATATCCTTGTTTATACCGGTGTCTTTGTCCGTAGCCTGTATGTAAAACATTCAGATAGAATTAGGATGTATTCATTATTAATAATAGCATGTTATAAAGAGTACTAGTATACCTAGTTGTGTGTGTATGGTTATATATTTAATAACATGCAAGTTTACCTTTAATAAATACTATACTAAGACATGTTTAACAATAAACATATACTTACAGTAGTTGTAAAAATCTGTCCACGGGTGTTCTCACTGACAGTTACTGTCATGAAGTTGACGTTGGGTACAAACGTTGGACTGTTGTCGTTGACGTCAGTGACGTAGACGTTGACCGTTGCGGTGCTGGTTCTTGCAGGATTTCCTCCGTCGACGGCGTTCACTAACATCACGTGACTAGTCTCACGTTCATAGTTCAGCCTTCCTGTCGTGGTAATCTCTCCCGATGTTACGTTGATCTTAAACAATGCCGTCCCGGACCTTGACGAGATGTAAAAGCTAGATATCATACAGTTTTAACCGTCTCTCATAATTCTTAAGAATGGCCATGATACTTGTACTTAATGTGTATATTTTATGTGTGTAATACGTGTATCTGTGGGTGAGACGAAAATAAAATATTTGTCTGTCTGTCTGTCGGTACAGTATCCATAGAATATATTTTAATTGATTTACATATCCGCATGTACCGTAAACATGTTTAGTGACTGGATGTATTTTAGTCCTTTTTTATTACCTGAACTAACACTACCGGTTTATATCGTTACGGTAACTTACCTCTGTATAAGTGTGTAGGTTATCTGACCATTGCTTCCAGTGTCTTTATCAGATGCCTGTAAATTGGTAAAGTAGAAACTTCGGTAGAGAAGACAGCGAATAATCAACAGAATCACCGCATTCAGACCACCAGTTTGTCAACAGGCGCCCAGGGACTAGAACTCAGCACACAACCATACATTATTGAATAGGAAGCATGATATATTGCTTATCGTTTACTTAATGTTTCTGTATGCTATAAGCAATATATCATGATTCCCGTGCAATAATGAATGGTTTTGTGCCGCATGGAATCATAAAAATATTCGAAAACTATGTCTTCATTTGGCATATAAATGTGCATTGGCATACAATGTTTGGGACAGTAGCGGATGCATTGTGGCAATTATTGTTACGCCTATCCTACACACATTACTGCAAATGTCAGAGCTGAAAGTCATACAACACAATGTCATATAATGGTGCGTCTGTGTGTGGGGAAGTACATGGGTATACCTGAACTGTTCCAATCAGTGTAGCCAGGAGGATGTTTTCAGGGCGTGTATAGTTGTGCAGTAAACTGGTGAAGACAGGGCTGTTGTCGTTGACGTCCAAAACGGTGACGTTAATAGTGGTTAATGAGCTCTGAAATAAAATACATACAAACATTTGGACATGTCCAGGAATAATGATATAGTGTTACAAATTAATACCATGGAGACGAAGTTTAGTATATCTGAATGTCTGCTACTTCAACGGAACCCAAGCTGAGACATAATACAGAATATTATATTTGTAAATCGCAGATAGTACTTACTTTTTCTCCATCGGATACTTGGACATTCAAGTCATAGTGGTTATGTTTCTCTCTATCTAGCTGCTTTATCAACGTCAGAACCCCGCTGATACAATAACAAACAAACAGGTTGCACTTAGTAATATGACACAATATGACACAATGTGTGCCTGGAACCAACATCGTGATGCTGAATATATCAACATATTCTTAAAATATTAAGACACATTTCTTCGTATTAGACATTCATTGCAAATATATTGAATATATACACTTGGATTGTTTAGATGTACATGTATACACCATTACTTACTTGTGTGAGGCAATACTGAACAACATGTATACACCATTACTTACCTGTGTGAGGCAATACTGAATACATCTGTGTTGTTCAGGAGGCTGTATTGAAGACGGTCAAATTTATCTCCATCACTTGCCTGCAAAGAAACGCTATATGTTGTTATGAATTACAAAGAAACAGTTTATAGGCGGGTTTTCAGAGTTGCATTGCACATGCAAATCTGGGCCCATATTCTCGAAACTTCTTATCTAAGAACTTCTTAGTGAGAAAAGAAATCCTCTAAATTTATCATAAGCAGAAAACCAGTTAGGCAAATTTTTAGGACTTACGAAGTTTCGAGAATATGGGCCCTGATGTCTACATGGTACATGGTGTTTACTAAAAACTTTACGGAAGAATGTTTAACGGAATGTGGCTCCAAGACTCCCATTCGAATCCTCTCAAGTTTCATGCACAAAAACAGTATGATGAATTCCTCCATCCAATAGCGTCATTCCCACAGCCTCGACATCCCATGTTCAGAGTGTTATACTATTAGTTAGATAATTACAATAATAGAATGGTGTGACATTATGCATGTAATTCTGTATCTACGTACAGAGAGTTGCATGAGCAGTGTGTTGACGGGCCTGTCTTCCACCACGGCCAGGACGTAGTCGCTGGAGTTGAAGTGCGGGGTGTACAGGTTGACGTCCTTGACTGTGATCACCACAGTGGTAACAGATGTCCTACAGACGAGATAAGATACGGGTATAAGTACACTGAATAATATTGTATTGACAATCCATTACAAAAGAAGGTTACAAGTTATAAAGTAACCCTCAATAATGTCTTGATTAGGTGGCAGACGTGCTGCACGTCTCACCTTCTATTGACTGGTTCCGGGGCTTGATCTTCTGCGACGATAACTAGATACACAAGCCCTATGTTGTCATCTCCTAATGGCGCAGTCACAGTTATTCCCCCTGTGTCCTCGTCAATGCTAAATACTGCCTTGGTGGTGTGTTGCATAGAATACTTTATGACGCCGTTAGGACCTTCATCAGCGTCCGCGGCGTGTACCTACAATATAATACATAGAAAACTGCCAGTGTGCTTAACCAATGATTACATTGATGACAGTATAGTTAAGATGTATAGTTAACCAATGCTTAAATTGATGACAGTATAGTAAAGATGCATAGTTAACCAAGGATTACAGTAAATAATGGCAGTATAGTTAAGATTCATAGTTAACCAATAATTAATTCGATGCTGTATAGTTAAGCTATATAATAAACCAATGATTACATTGATGACAGTATAGTTAAGATGTATAGTTAACCAATGATTAAATTGATGACAGTATAGTAAAGATGCATAGTTAACCAAGGATTACAGTAAGTAATGGCAGTATAGTTAAGATCCATAGTTAACCAATGATTAATTCGATGCTGTATAGTTAAGCTATATACTAAACCAAGGATTACATTGATGACAGTATAGTTAAGATGTATAGTTTGCGTAGATTTGGTTCTTTGCCTACACTGCCAATCCTTGTTCCGATGGTGTCGTTCTTGCTGATGACGTAGGCATAGCTGTTGTTGTCGAACACGGGGCTGTTGTCGTTGATGTCGATGATGGTGATGACGATACTGCTGAGACTACTGGTTCGATTCTCTGGTGTGTGGGTCTCTCTGGCGTAAACCTGGCATTGGAAATAACAGTTAGGAATTGACAGCAGGGTCATGGTCCACAGAACTATCGTAGCACTGCAAGAGTCTTAGCTCCGTAGCATACATTATACATAGGACATGCTATGATGATTCCATAAAACAAACCTAATGAACACATATACCGGTAACATCCTACTTCACTGATCACATTTACTGTGATAATATATTTTGCAAACATGTGTGTTTATTTGTTCTTTTTAATTGGGGTAGATGCTTTCACTTATCACAGCTTGTCAGTTTAGGGCAGGAGAGAACCCGCAACATCCGTAGCGCTGAATGTTGCAGTAAACCTGCAAGCACCGGCTGGTATTGACAAGACCAAGGATGACATATTACCAGGGTTCAGGCAGTGTATCCTATCATGATCACGTCAGAAATGTAACGTTCGCGAACATTGATTCCGATTTGAACCCAGGGCATTTGGTCAGTTCTCTGAATGTTTAGATTGGTAGAACGGTAAATACCGTACATGTAGCTGAGCTGTATTGCTATGACATTACCTATCTGAGGTCCAAACCTACCTGTAGGTCATACTCTCGCACGAGTTCTCGGTCAATGACGCCGCCTTCCTTCACTCTTACTACACCAGTGTCACCTTCAGTGTCCATCTCGAATGGAGATGTGACGTTGATGAAGAAGAACGCGAAAACAGAGTTAAGATTCTGCAATGATAAATTGCCTTCATAAAATGGCAGACATACTAGTAATCCATTTCAGAATGAATACGTATTTATCACCAGGAATATGTTATTTGAAATATGTTCTGTTGGTGATCTTTCTAAAACTTGAATAATAGGAGACTGGAAACAGAATGTGTATGAATATGATTGTTTATAAAGACGATAATACGCATCTCAGTGTTCCAGTAAAATAATGAAATGGTTGTTACGTGTGTTTGTGATGTGTTAATAGCAGTGACGAGTGAGTCTTACGTAGTCGAGGTCAGTTGCTTTGACAGTGACGACGGCCGTCCCTTGGTGCGACCCTTCCGTCAGATTCGCCGTGTACAACGATGACGACATTTGAGGCGTGTGGTCGTTGACGTCCCTAACATACACCAACACAACTGCGTCGTCGTAACGTTCTGTAGACCGGTTGATCTGCGACACCTGGGAAATGTAGTGAGAAGTGGTGATAAGAACTACATGTAATCACGATGTACTTCCTGTTAATGATAGTATAAGCATTTTACTACATAGTCAAGTTTACTTATATCCTACTATGTATATCCCGTTGGCACATAGACGAGTCAGTTATGTTCCAATATTAATTATATGTATATTACTATGCTATACACCTTATGGGTGTTGTAATACATGTACAATTGTGAAGGTGATGCACAGAAGTGTGTTACCCGTATGTGGATGGTATACGTCATTTCCGGTTGCAATAATCCGTTCACGAGAAGACTGCCACTATTGAGAATAGTGAAAGCGTTACCTCCCGACTCTGTAAATACATCACGTATAGTTCATATGAGGCATTTACAAATGTCATTCAAGCGAACAATCCATAATTATGAAATTATACAACATATTTATATCTTGAAACTATTACATATTGCTGTACCAGATTGTTTGTGTCGTTGTACGTACTGGAATTATTACGTCTTAAATTATATTCAGATTGCAATCTGGGTACAGCAGTTATCGTAAAACTAATAATATAATTACGTTATTGTCTGGTATTCTCTTTAATAGTTGTCTGGAAGTTCTACTAATGTTTACACTCTCGTCTTTATGTAGTTCTACTTGTGTACTTCCGTGATGCGTCTCTCCACGTGCTACAGTGTCAGGACACGCATGCGCAGTTTAGTCTAGAATCTAGACGTATGTGGCACCATGTGCATTCAGCTCATATGAGCGCATAGAAGAAGCCAATGGAGACGATGTAACTTTGTCTAGCTCCCGTTTTATACTGGTGAGCCGTGCACATGTTGACATGTTAGTGCTGTGGTACTCACGGCTTTGTATCCTATACATCAAAGGTGCCAAAATCCCTAAGTCTTTATCCACGGCATGTATAGCAGGAACAGTGTCAAAGATATGATTGGTGTAATTCTGCAACGCAAACATGCACAGTTCACTAAATATAATGTCTGTAAAGTAGAGTGGTGTTCTCTTAATAATTATGTATACAAGAAAACATGTAAAAGATTAAAGGAGCATGCAATACATTTTAAATAAATTTAGTTCCAGATAAATTGTATTGCATATTTAATTAAATTGCCCCCAAGTTATGATGCGGATGTATATAAATAGAAGAGAGCAACACTATTTACATTACACAGAGGATTCCAAAAAGTGGGATATGAATTACAGGAATAAATTTACAATGCGAAACAGAATTCATAAAATATTTATAAACAAATAAGGTACAGAAATATGTAATACAGGATTTAGGGAAGGAAATTAATAAATGTAAGGATTCGTTTACATAATACTAACATTCAGATGTATGTTATACGTTTATTATACGTGATTGAATTAGCTAACCGAATTTCAATGGACTCGGGTAATCGTTATGGTAGTTATATTTCCTTACTAATGTTCACTGATGTTCACTCCTACATATATACATATTGTCACAGAACCTGAGCACCATTCAACACAAGTGTCAGTAGGCAGTGCGCACGAGTCTGGAAATAAAGTTAAATGTTTTATTTGAGTTCTTACCCCTTCATTGACGGTGGCATTGTAAAGAATTTGGTCGAATTTTGGATTGAGGTCGTCCCCGTCTTTAATGTTGATGATCAGAAGAGCGGACGAGTTGCGTATTTGTCCACCAGTGGTCTGTATTTCCTGGGGGAATTCATAACGATAAAGCTACATCAGTAATGAATGCTGTGTTATCCTGCTGTATCCCTTCATTTATACTATATATGATCGCAAACGTTAATTGTCTAGTATTTACCGTGTACATATACTACTCAAATTTTGCTAGGGATCACTATTAAGGGTGGTATTATGTATTATATTAGATCAATATGGTATCATTGAATATTTTGTTCCTACAAAAATTGTATGATCCTTAGCAAATTTTGAGTGGTATAGTAGCCTATGAGTTAGTGTACCTTGGTGAGTTACGTATATATATGGGCAACTAAATAATGAATATGTATACATACTCACCTTTGCCGTTATTGTCAGATTGTATTGTTTTGGTCCGAAGTCATAATCCAGTCGCTTAGAAAGTATGACTTCGCTTCCGTACCTGTCTATACTAAATGGAGGATCGATCTGTAAGAAAATATATTTTCTTAATGGCTATAAAGCTATCTGTCTACTCACAAAACGTCCACATGTTTTAATAATACATGTAATCAATTTAATTGTTATGAACAATGAATTAGAAAGTCTATAATACTATGCATTCGTATTATGCTTTGCTTTTAAAATTATATATCCCAATTATAATTATCTCAAATGTGACTGGTTGATTATTTCATGAGTACGTGAGTTGAAGGATGCTGAATGGTAAGAGTAAACCTATACCTCTGTTGAAGAAAGGTAAACCTATACCTCTGTTGAAGAAGAGTAAACCTATACCTCTGTTGAAGAAGAGTAAACCTATATACCTCTGTTGACGACAGTATATACTGCATCTGAGCTCTCGCTCGATCTCTGTCAGTTGCTAGCCCCGTCAGCTGGAATATACTGGAGGTGATCGGCATCAACTGAAACAATTGCATGTCGTATAGTATTTACAGGACATGTGCACAAGAAACATGATAGGAGTGTAATACTCTTGATAGCGGTTCTAAAGCCGTTTGTATATTTGTGCAATTGTCATTTGTAACATACCTGACTGGTTGACATCAATAGCATAAGGTATAGTTATTTACTTCATTACTGTAGGCCTCGATAATATAATATAAATATATGAAAATACTTCATTGTCTTCAATTACATTGACATAGTAAAATACTCACTTAATTGACTTCAATATAAATGTGTTATGTCGATATCGTAGCGTGCATCTACTTACTTCATTAACTTCAGTTGTGTAGATACGTTTCTTAAATTCAGGTGCATATTCATTTACGTCGTTGATAATAATTGTATAATCCATTTTGAAATTCTGAAAACAAGAATAAAACATCTGTACACATGTAGCTTAATATAACCATATTCCTATCCTACATAGTATGCCCTGTTTACATTTAGTGAGTGACAGACAGGCAAATAGACAGACAGGCATACAATATGTAAATAGGTAAATAGTTACGTATGTGTGTGTGTGTGTGTGTGTGCGCGCGCGCGCGCGCGCGTGTGTGTGTGTGTGTGTGTGTGTGTGTGTGTGTGTGTGTGTGTGTGTGCGTGTGTGTGTGTGTGTG
>JAUTBX010184382.1:4831-15387 GCA_032361465.1 Lepetodrilus tevnianus
CATCTACTGATGTAGTCAATACCTTCCAGAGAAACATTGGCAAGCAGTTAACCCAATCTGTGGCCGTTCTGACTGCAGTATACATGGCATGTCATCTACTGATGTAGTCAATACCTTCCAGAGAAACATTGGCAAGCAGTTAACCCAATCTGTGGCCGTTCTGACTGCATTATACATGGCATGGCATCTACTGATGTAGTCAAGACATTCCAGATAAGCGTTGACCAGCAGCGAGTTGGACATTGCCATCAAACGACGAGGTGTGGACTGTTGTTGCACGCAAAGATGAGATTCTACAAACCACTTGTGCTTTCACCGAGTACAGACGCTGATCTCTACTGACCACACGTGTCATCATCAGCATGGCTGTCGGCTGTACTCCACATTGTGATAGATAGATCAGTGAGGTACTGAACATACATCTTACTGATCGTGATATGTACTGTTGCATGTACCAACACACAGTCATGTATATTTATACTGATGTAATTGACATATGTATAGTATAAATCGTTAAGGCGCACCTAAGACTATGAACGATACTGGTTATCAGCGAATGTAGAATAATGCGATACGTGTCTTGGAATAGTTGGTAACATCTATCACAACTGAATTGTTTTAAAAGCTTGGTATATCTATGTTGACAAATAATAATGGAGATTTCTTGCCGTGCTGTCTGGTACAATGTATTTACTTTATCGATCGCGTCTCGCTGAGATGGTCGGAATTGATAGTGCAAGATGGCGTAGCACCGTAAAACAATCAAAAATGGAACTGCTGACCAATACTAACGATAGCTACAAAGTGCGGTATGCAGAGGTATTTTCGGAGTGCTTCATCGGCTATTCATGGTTACACTTGCCTGTAGTTTGTGTTAGTTCCTTTACTGATACTGTTTGAAGAGAGAGAGAGAGAGAGAGAGAGAGAGAGAGAGAGAGAGAGACCGAGACAGAGAGAGAGAGAGAGAGAGAGAGAGAGACAGAGACAGTGAGAGAGGGGAGACATAGACAGGGAGAGAGAGACAGGGAGAGAGAGACAGGGAGAGAGGGACAATGAGAGAGACAAGGAGACAGGGAGAGAGAGAGAGACAGGAAGAGAGAGACAGTGAGAGAGAGCGAGACAGGGAGATAGAGACAGTGAGAGCGAGACAAGAAGACAGGGGGAGAGAGAGAGACAGGGATAGAGAGAGACAGGGAGAGAGAGACAGAGAGAGAGACAGTGAGAGAGAGAGAGCGAGACAGGGAGATAGACTGTGAGAGAGAGAGACAATGAGAGAGACAAGGAGACCGGGAGAGAGACAAGGAGACAGAGAGAGAGAGAGACAGGGAGAGAGAGACAGGGAGAGAGAGAGACACAATGAGATTAGAGACAGGGAGAGACGTACCTGGTATTATTTATCAAGATGAATGTGACTGACAAAGCAAGAATGCTCAATATGAACCTGTGATAAGAAACAAGATGATTGCTACAGGTGTGTTTTGTTAATTCTGCATTCAATTCATGCTCCGATATTACGAAACTTGGAGTACGATGTTATGCCCCAGCTTAAATTTTATATAAGCATTTATGAACAGTGAGCATGGAATCGCACTCAAAAAGGTTTAGCAATCTTGGGGCAATAGTAGGTGCATTATGTATTAGAGCGATGTTAGATACATTTAGCTCCAATATGCTAGGAATATTATTATATAGAAGAATAGTTTATTAGGTATGTGATGTATATTATTTGTATTCAAAAGGACCCTCCTCTATCTGTATATATGCCACATTTGAGAAGTTCAAGAATAGACAAATCATAGGCATAGAATATATATTAACAAGTATATGTGAACAATGGTTGCAGAAGAATCAATGCCCGATATTTAAAACATGAATTCGTTATTGTCGAAAGCTGGTGCAACATTGTGTAGTGTAGATCTACATTTATATCAAGTTATCACGAACACTGCTGAGTCGATAATAGTCACTGATGTGATAGCTTAATATATACAGTATAGCATCCTAATAATAAAAGACAACACATTAATAACTGCATGAATTTGCCAGATTTATTAACGTAACGCATCAATGATGCTCCGGAAGCTGTATAAGCGCTATCAATAAAGCAATATTTGGAAATGATAATTCATATTCGGATTATTTCCGATTATTTCCGATCATACTTCATAAATCTGCAAATGTAACTTCCGAGTTAAATTGCGTTTAACGTGCGCATGTATGTACAATAGTATATATGAAATAAACATAAAACATCAAACGTGTTTGTTCCCCCGGAGGCGATGTGATAAAATAACAACAGTTGTTTATTGACATGAATGTAACCATCACCATAATATGATGAAAGGTGTTGTTCCTGAACAAACAATACCCCAAGAAACTTGATTACGGTATAACTAGAGTTAGTTAACGCAATAGTTTTTCATGTCAAGTGGATTTCTATACAATTCGATGTTCAGATAGCTGGTTCAGCGACATCTACATGGTAATCTGTATCCGTTTAATACGTCCATCGCCACAAACAAACATGGCGGCATCGTGTCCATTGATACCTTGCGGTTCTGAAATACCGTGTGGATTGGTGAGAATATCTCTAACAAACTGTCCAGACTTGCTGAGCACTATCAGCTTGCTGCCGTCTTTGTCCGCAACAACAACACTTCCTGCGCTGGTGGTCGTGATGCCGCTGGGCAGTGCCATCTCTCGGAGACCTGTTGGGGCATACGTCCACAGAACCTCCCCGTCCGTCGTCATACAGACAATAGACTTCCTCCCTCTGTCCGACACCAGCAGGCGACCGTTCCTTGCACACATGTACCACGGATTGGTAAAGATGGTGGAGTGATTCTCCGCTCCACCGAACGACTTCAGCAGGTTCCCAGACATATCCAAGATGTCCACACACTGGAACAAGCCGCTGCTAGCTGCTAGCGACGTGGGACTCAACACAGCCAGACTGTTGTACCCCTTTTCCGTGACTACGCTCGAGACAAACTCCAGATCGGGAGTGACCTTGACCGTGACTATCTGTCGAGACCAAGTGCTGGGGATGAGGACTTTGTCCTCTTGGAGGTACGCTATGCCATTGGGGACGTCATCCAAGGGCAGGTTGCTGTGACAGGCTGTATTGTTTCTAGTGTAGAAAGCTTTCACACATTTGTTTTCCTGGTCTGTGGCTACAAGAGTGTGTATTCCATCCACGACCACTACTGTGAGTTCATACAGACCCGGCTCACGGGAGTCTGTCTCCAGCTTGGCAGACATGTTCGTCCCGTCCGTGGCTTGCTCCTCTCCAACGATCAACGTTCCCAAATTCAGGCGTCCTAATGCTCCAAGTACAGCACTTGTGTCGTAATTGAACGTGACGTCTGTTATCTGAGGTGTCTCAATATCTCGACCTTCACCTCTGTCCAGCGCAGCCTGTCCCGAGACGACGTACTGGTACATATTAATTGTGTCCTCTATCGACCCTGAACTTTCAAGGTCCTCGATGAACTGCAACTGCTGCTGGGCCACCTGCAGATTACCTTGTTGCGACTTGAGTCGTTGTTCCATGTCAAATTGTTGCTGTTCTGTGATAGATTCCAGTTCTTCTAAAAGGACAAGTTCTTTATCCCTAACGATTCCTATCAGTTTTTGAAACGCATTATGGATTTCGGTTTGCGACTGGTTCTTGTTTCTTACAATAGCGTTAAACGTCGACTTATGTTTGGCAAGTGAAGCTTCAGCTCTTTCGATCTTCTCATTCGTCTTGCGTTGCTCGTCCAGAAGATACGAATCTCGAGAGGCACGTCTAGCCTCAGGTGTCCCTTCAAGTGCACATGCGCGGTGGACTAAACACCAACAGATGCTGCACACTGTCACGTCGCAGACTTCGCATGCCACGTTCATTTTTTTGTGGTGCTCTGAGCACTTGTCAAACGTGGCCTTGGCCTTGGTCAAGTCCAGCAAGTCATGGTGCCGTGTCTTGGCGTCGGTCACGTGACTGGGCAGACAGTCTTCACACAGCGCCTTCTCACACACTGTGCACAGTCTGATTGCTGGCGAGGATTTGTGTTTGGCCTCACATACAGAGCAGACCCTAACTGTAACATCAAATAATGCATATTAGTTTCACAACAATACAAGATGGCTTCATTTTTATTACTAAATCTAACTCGTATCAGTATGGGATTATTCGAATTAATAAGACATGCAACAATGATACGTAATCTTGTTTTCGATGTATGTTCACGTGTAGACATCGATGGATCCAAACACTATAGTGTAAATGAAGAATGTTCAAGCCAGGTTACGAAAGAGTGAAGTCCACGCTTGTCAAAATATAGTAATACTAACGTAAAACTACACGAATGAACATTAAAGCCACACGCACAGGCACGTACACTGTAATGGACGAATACATGTTTTACACATAGTTTGTACGTCAAAGCAATGCCAATAAAACGGCACCGATGATTGATATTTTCCTTCATGGGCCCATTTAGGAAATACATGTAATGTAATTATGCTATGTAGGCGAAACATCTTTAGGCCCTAATAGATTTCTAAATAGAAATATATATTAAGTATAATTTTATTGTTATGAATATTGTACATTTTCAGTATTCGATATACGGTACATGTATTAAGTATATTGCCTTAGGAAATGTCAGTGAAAATATTCAGGTAATAAGCTTAATGCCTGATTAAATTATGAAACAACGCTATTGCCTAGGCAGAACCTTATGACCTAGGCATTAACGTTATTACCTCATTGTCCTTATTGCCGCTAACATACTAGTATACATACTTCCACACCAAATTTCAGATGGACATTTATAATGAGGGAAGTACCGTTATGTTAGGCATACATGGAGACATCGTGCTTTTCTATTATAACTGTGTACAGATGGTTATCATGGAACCTACCTTCAGTAGAACTGGCAATCTCCATCAGACCTTTGATGAGGAGACTGGGCTTCAGCTGCTTGGACCACTTCTCCATGGGTTTGGAGGGATCGGGCACCTTGGTTCCAGGACATCCCAGTATGCACGGGATGAGATTCTGTGCGGTCACCAGGGGTACGATTTTGGCGTACTCGGTCACACAGGACTGGCAGAAGGTGTGGCCACACTGCAGGGTCACGGGCAGCGTGTAGGCGTGGTGGCAGATTGTGCACGCCAGTAGCCGGTCAGGAACAGCTTTCTTACTAGCCGCGTCATTGCCACTAGCCGTACCACTAGCCATGTCACCAGCTGGCTGCAACGAGTAAAGCAATCAAAGGTCACAGAAACTGAATCAGCTAGGTTGGGTACATATTCATGCTTGGTAATACAAAAGTTACTGTGCATTTAAGTTCACCTGAGAGCTATGTAAACATTTTATAAGTATTTGTATAATCTACATATGGCATTTCAGTGAGATAACGTGTAGGCACGCACACACACACACACACACACACACACACACACACACACACACACACACACACACATACACACACACACATACACACACATACGCACACACACACAAACGGCTAGGCGAATGTATGTTTTCAAGCTTTAGTTAAAATCAATCCAAAACTATCATTGATGTCTTCAATTGCACTGGGTTTTTTATAAGTAAAACATGTGTACCGGTATGCTATTTTCCAATATTAGTATTCCTCGAAAAAAAATCCGATTTAATTAGGGGTTTTACGTCCGCGTACAGCGTAGCTGATATTTAGCAGACGGTATTCCTCGAAATATTCAATCTGAATATATATTACTAATGAAAGTTAAGATAGCAGGTAGTTTGAACCTAGTCTTGAATCTATCTTCTTACAGTGGGTAAATTTAAATTTAAATTATATTTCGATGACTTACGTTATACAGAGTAAATGTACACCAAACTCAGACTTACTGTGTGAACTTGCAGTTACATGTCAATTTTATTTCGCTTCGAAGTTGGCCCCAATTAAATGAGGCTGGCATTTTGAAACTGATGCGGAAAATATCAAAATATGGGTAAATATTACATGTACATCCAAGTTCTAGCCACTTTGTGGGCTGATCTGTAACTCAATAGATGCATTGATCAGTGTCGATCCGTGGTGAGTAAAATTACTAGTATCAAACTATGTTTCGCTCTAGCCTATAGTGTGGTTCTACAACAGCATGGAATTAGGCTGTGTGTAATATTATATCAATATCACTAAGATAGTATAATGTTAAGCAATATTATACTACAAACTGTTGGCTTATGCTAAATACCTAAACAAAACGAGAGAAATTTACCACACGTTATCGCCATGGCATTGGTAGAAATATATGTCAAGGTACGTTCTAAGTTGCTATCGACTTTCATTTCCCTTCATACAAAGGACAACGTAATAGAAATCGCAGGTAACCATATGAATAGGAATATAAGATATCGATTAGTATGTAGCAGAGTACTGTAGACTGTTGTGTAGGTATGATGTAACACAAGGGTAGGCTATGTTCCCATTGTAGAGCCTACGTTTTGAAAGATATCTGGAGGACATCCGTGGATGGTCGTATTTCAAGGACAGTGCACATCAGTCTTAGCTACAACCAAGAGGTTTAATTCCTGTTCTCAAGGGATATACAGTATGTAGGCAATGAGATGACGCGTACATAATGTATTGCTTCCTGTTGAGTTCATCTAGAATGTATGATTATGTCATACATGTACAAAGTAATGTACCCTGACAACAATATTTATTCTCCGTTCTCAAATGGCATCCTCCGTTTCACAGTGTGCATTACTTGTTGTTACGCCATCTGTAGCCCAAATAGGCAGCCTCGTTCTGTATAACTGATTGTAACCTGCTGAAAACTGTCTTGTCATGCATGGGCCTGTCGCGTCAGGTGATATCTATTCTCGACATTAGGCTACAAACATACCTCGAGTCAACCATTACCGTACAGTGTGATGCCTACATGTCATGTGTGACCGAATATCTCAGTCATCATTATACCAGTATACATGGGATAGTATACACGTACGTGTATCCACTCTTACCTGTTCCTCCATTCCCGAGATCTCAGCTGTCTTGGCGGCCATTGAATATCTGCCTGTACACGGAGTTTCTGGGGCATGTGTCACGTGACTGCATTGTAAATACAGTCGTGTGTAGCAACCAGGGAGGCGTCTGGTATGATAGTCAGCGCTACATGCAGGCAGTAGGCCTACACTATGCAGGCAGTGTATGCAGGCAGTATATACCAGTGTGTGCATGTATACCGGTCATAGTGTGCAATCGTGCATCGCCAGGGCCGGAAATAAGAATGGGTTTACATAAGCAGGGGTTTCCCCCTTATAACTCCATCCAGTGTGTACTCCTTACCATTCCAGTAAGAATGACTGAGTGATGAAGCGTATAGGCTACTATATTTTTACTGCGGGTTTTATTCATATGATAGTGTGTTATCATCATAAAGAAATAATTTGAAAACAGTATACCTAGATATTGGGTTGCTGTGAGTTAGGGAAGGCTAGGGAAGTCAACTCTATAGTAATAGCATGTTGATATGAGCACAAACTATTTATAGGGACTACATAATATGTAGGATGCGCATATTTGTTTAAAAGCATGTAGATAACATGTGTGTCATACTGTTTAGCTATAGCGCAATGCTGTACTGTACGGTGCAAATAGCCTTGATAATTAATATTTAAACCCAATGTGTTCCCCAATAATTATGTAATATTGTCTCCAGTAATTATTTGCTATTGTATTCAAGGACAATGGCCTAAACTGTGAACGTGAGAAGCATTGTGAACTATGGCCACCGTGGCAATGAGAACCATAGACAGACAGACAGACAGATATTTTATTTTCGTCTCACCCACAGATACACGTATTACACACATAAAATATACACATTAAGTACAAGTATCATGGCCATTCTTAAGAATTATGAGAGACGGTTAAAACTGTATGTACATTATTAACCATATGCCTCATCCTGATATCCTCGTCCTAGTCACGGAGTCGTTATGTAGCATCGTTATAGAGTCGATATGTAGAGTCTTACGTTGGGATAGGTTCGTCAATCTCATAAAAGATAGGAAACTGAATCTCAGATATTTAGACATTCACAGTTTTAGTTATCTAAAGAACGTCAAAGTGTTTAAAGAAGGAAACTCAATCTGATTTTAATTAAATTATAGGAGCGTGTGTGTAGATATATGCATACATATAGGTATATTGCTGAGGGTCGCTGTTGATACAAGAGCTGCGTGAACAGTTATGTGTGTGCATTGTTTAGTTTTTATCAAAGACTTTGAAGACATTCGATTTTTCAAAATAATTTATTGTCCTTTTTCTTTAAGATGGTTCTTAAACATAAAAGGAATGTCTTCAGATATATTTGATAAAGACTATACTAGAGATGAATTTGGCCTTGCATCAATCATGAGTCGTGTTCTTGGTTTTCCTGCTTCATTATCTTAAACATTTAGAAACTAGTGAGTAATAAAGAGTTTATTTCCTGCTGCAAGATAAGCAGCTAATATAATGGATTGACGCATGTCCTGCTTCTATAGCCCTCTGGTTCTCCCACTTACAACGCGAGAATCCCTGCATATTACGTCGTATAAGTTTGTTAATATTATCACGTGATATTTGACAGGCGTGTCCACGTTGAAGTGTAAGTTAGAACGTGCACTTGAAAAATATCATGTGATAAACAAATGTGTGTGACGTAATACGTATGAATTCTTACGTTTTAAGTTTAATGTGGGAAAACAATCACGTACTGTAAAGAGCTAAGTGTGTAACAAACACGTGAACGTGTCGGCTATATACCTTAGTGAAGGAATCAATACATAACCGTTAATATATCATGTTAATGTATCCAAACAACAACAGTGTATATGAACATAATATAAAATACATGTACGCGACTATAGGAGAGATCACTGTACCCCACCCATCCCACCCACACAGCACCCACCCAGACCACACTCCACTAAGTTCACTAAACACACACACACACACACATACACACATACACGCATAAACACACACGCGCGCGCAACATACCGACGGCCCACGCCCCACATCCACACCCCCACCCTAGCCGCTCCCATCCTTGCACCTGGCGATGTTCGGCAAGTTGCAAGCATTCAGCATCATGTCCCACTGTAGGTTGCCAGGACAACTACCGGAGAACTTCCTGCCTCCAACGCAGATGATGTACTTCCGGCAGTCGGTCAGGTCGGGGGAAGTACAGGTAGCCCGAGGGAGGACATCCGGCAACTGCAATGGAAGGACGCATCTTGAAGACGTTGACCAATGAGACAGTGGATCACCAGGGAAAACTGACAAGAATACCTTATTATATCTTACCTTACGCAACTCAGTACTGGATCATGAATTGTCGGGAGTATTTATTGAATGCGTTCATGATATATTCAACAATCAATATGCTGCTTAATTTCGGCATGTTCTCGTTTCTTATTTATTTATTTATCTTTCTTTGCGGTGGGGTGTGGGCGGTGCAGGTAGGAATCCAGTTCCTTGTTTTTAAGATAAAATGATTGGTTGCAAGTAATAACAATTTAATATCAACAACCGACTCATGAGAGAACAGAGACGAGTATAGTATTGAGACTGATTGAAATAAAATATACTATAATAATGGTGGTATCACAAGTTAGTAGCCATATCTCCCGGAAAAGTCACCGCTGGACAAGCTTACATGTTGTTGTTGTTGTCGTGGTGGTGGCTGCCGTGTGGCTAGCTTCAGACGTCAGGCCCTCGATGGCGGCGTGCAGCAGTGGATAGCGCTTCTTGGAGTACGGACACATCTTGTCGAAGTCGTCCAGGGCCCGGTTGTTCATCAAGTGATTAAAGCTAATCACCCGGTTAAATATATAGAAATCAAGCTGCCTTAATCATGTGGTTAGCTTAATCACTTGATGAATAACCGGGCCCTGGTCCAGCGACCAGAACATGATGCCGCCAAAGCCTTGCTCCTTCACCCAGCGTGCCTACAGTTCCAGAATGAAGGATAATACTGAACATCGATGCAACAATGGTATATAAATCGTACAGTATAAATAAGGTGTCTGAACATGAAATACGGTAGCATATATTTTGTGTATGACCGAATGAGAACATAGAGTAAATGCGTGTGGTTAATGGGCTGTCTAGTATACCTTGGCTTTAATACTACGCTCGTTGTCGTATCCTATCCAGAGAGACCCCTTGGTGTAGTAGGGCATCTGCTGCTCGCTGTCAAAGTGGACCTTTCCGCGCTTGGGGCCTCGAGCTTCGGCGTCTATGTCCATGCATATCTACAAGCAATGTCCACTGGTGTTACAACACTAGATAGTTCAGTTTGTTTCTCGAAGGACACCTATTTACTACCAGACCTTAAGGACTCTCGTAGACAGCTCTAATACATGGTGTTCATGCAATTACGATACTGGATATGAGAGCTTCGAGAAACATTACCCTGGATGATGCTCCGTTGCATGCTATTCGACATGCTACTCGCCTCGTAGTAGGACCAGAAGCCGGCCTGGCGTGTGTAGCCTGCAGCGGTGCCCTTGGATGCCG
>JAUTBX010184604.1:0-15357 GCA_032361465.1 Lepetodrilus tevnianus
ATAGAAAAATCCTCGAAACCTCTTTGGGTCACCAACCTCGATAAATTCGCACCTCGAAAATTTCCCGGTATACGGTATTCACTCACTCACTCCTCTGCAACCCATCATTGTTATTATCTTTATACTGAATTCAGCAACACAATCTATGCACCAACTATTCATGGGAAAACTGGCAAAACACTCGAGTAGTGCCGAATATCGATTTAGTTTTTTTTTAAATTTGTGGTCTACCTACGTAGCTATATATACCAGTAAAGATAGACCACAAATAGAATGCAAAAATGTCAATTTCCAATTTGGAACTTCCTCTCTACTATAGATAAATTGGTATTTAGGTACATTAATATCTTCAACCAGACAGAAATGGCAGTAGTTCTTAAAAAAAAAGAAAATTTAAAAAAACCCACAAAGATTACGACAAGAAAGTGAAAAAAAATACCATGCACGAATGAGTGCATGTAATGTCGAGATTGGTAGCTAACACTATGTTATGCACGACGATAACTACAAAGAATGTTTCTGTGTTTGCCAGCCATAAGTGGGATAAGCATCTCGAAACAAGCCTGCGGCGCATATGGAAAATGATGGATACTGCTGTAACATGCAATGGATTTGCGTTAGAATTATAGATCACGATCTGCTATCGCAGTTTGCTGGAATAAAATGCAAGAGAGGAAATTAGGCAGCACTTGACTGGTATCTGCTAGTATTCGACTCTCGCCACGAAGATTAAAGTATGGAACGTGATCATGTGATTTTTCTGCTGTCTGCACTTTGAAAGTTTGGCTTCGGGAGTGTGGCGCGCACAATACCTAGGCCACAAGATGTAATCACTTATAGAGAAACGGGCATTAATTGTTGCTCGAACAGACCGCCGATGCCTCAGTGTGATGTGTGATTGGGCGGATAAAAGTGTGACAAATGTGAATGGAAACTCGAGTCCCTTTGTGGGACACTGTCATTCGATAACAGGCACTTGCAGTTTTGTCAAGAATTGGTTGAATCGCGGAGTGGTTTAACATGCAGCCATGGCAGCCAATGTTGAGACCATCTGCTATGACATCATGTCGGGGTCTCTTTAATTCAATGGTGGAGCTTTACGGAAAATAAACCAGATTACATTAAATTTATTGGGATGCCATTTGACATGGTCATTATAGTCAATCAGAGAAACATGCAAGGTCATTTAGTGGTCATTTATTGGTCATTATTGAAATTGGAATCCGTGCCCTGATGACCACAAGTTGTAAAGTGATGGCGGCCATTACTAGCTTGTTAATTGAGATAGAGTCCGTAGAGAAAATATTAAAATACAATTATGGTACTATCTCATTGACAGTCCATAATGGTAGGTTATTTTCACATGTTTACAGATTATTAGCACCTCATTAGATCTTTGTCAATGGTATTGTTAGCAAGGACATCACGTTCCGTCATTTTATTTCATGAGAACATCACGTCTGTGTAGTTTTGTATGTACTAAGGGAGTAATGGATACACTGCTGACTGTCGGTTCTCTTTCTTTTTTATTTGGAAGACTTTTAATCTAGGAAATAGTAACCAACTCCCTAATTGCTCGACACTCAGATTGGGTAACACCAAAGTGATTTTTTTTGTACTGGCTGTGAAGCAAAGTGAATATAGTATTGCAATATCAGATGACGAAAGAGTTTGACGGCCCGAGTGAGAAATTGCAAACACTGAAGTTACGGTACTCTTATTCACTTTTATCCCCAGTGTTTTTATTTATCATTCTGAGGTCAGTTAGTGATTTCAATTTGAAAGTTTAGATTGTAATTGAATTTTTTTTTTTTAAATTGAAAGTTTTAGTTTGTAGAAAAGGAAAAAAAAAAGGAAAAGAAAATTAAATAAAAATAACGTATCTTCAAAAGAACACTCAAGCTTTGTTCGGTGTTTAATTTCAAGTATAAAGCCGAGGTCCCAATATAAAATAAATGGGGTTTTGATTTCCACCCCACCCTGGTAACCATCTGAAGGGTAATGTCATGTAAGGACGGGGATGTCCATTCAGGGGAGTCGTGAGTTACGTCCCGAGATACGATACATCCAGGTGAAGCTCCACGAAGGAGAGAGAGGAAGGAGGCGCATCCGCCCCAGGTAGACAGATGGTACAATTTGCCGGCTGTGTTTATGTGGCACTGCACTCCCGAGGAAGGGATTAATGCCTATGACAGAGCCTGTAAACCAGCAGAAAGTGGCCGCGGTTGACAGTTCGTACAATCACGGCGGAGCGGAGTCCCAGAGATCAGGTGGCAAGAGACTCCCGAAAGCTGCGTGGCTATGTAGGTGCACCTTGCTAAATCAAGAGGCTGTAGTATTTAAGCACTCGTGGTTAACCCTCCCCCTCCCCGTCCGCTAAATATCAGCTATGCTGGACGCGGATGTAAAACCCCTAATTAAATTGGAAAAAGACAGCCCTCCCCCTGCTGGATTAGGCACAGGTACTGTGCTTTAGGGCATCTCTGGTTGCCTTCAGCATGGAGAGGGTTAAAGCAAGAAGCTGGTAGTGGAAGAGATACACCTGGCTAAATGAACATGGGATACTCTGTTGTGTTTCAGGGACAATGACTTGTTTGTAACACATTATTTATAACTGTTTGTGATGGCATCGAGATTATCATGTTACTTCCGAGTTTGTACTCAAAATGATTTCGTAATCTCTGGGTTAGTTGGTATTTGTTTTTAAAGTATGTCCGCTGCTCTTTTTGTAATGGAACCGATATGGAAGATAATATTTTATATTATTAAAGTGAAAGAAATAATGTGAGAAAGATTTTTACACCATAGATAAATGTTTCAATTCTGGAGTTGGATTAATGAAAGCAGAATTACCAAAGAGTTTAGAGGATATATAAATATATACAATTGCATAACTGCTCATTTGGCAATTTGGAACCATAACTGTGAAATGGTGGTCATAATAGCTTGTGCATAATACATGTACTTGTAAATGGGGTCCATTACTGTGATAACTGTATACTGGATTAACTGTTAATGAGGTAACAATATGTGCAATACATTTGGCTTAATTCGCACCAGATTTCCCACGTTTCTGTACTTAGTGAATGTTTGATCACCCAATCATTCCAATATCAGTGTACATCAAATGAAAGCCAAACAAACTGGCCAAGTTAAATGTTGAGAAAGCTGACAATGTGTTGCACGAAATGTGCAGAATGTTGGGACTGTAGTGCATAGTGCCCCATCAAAATCTGCCCCCCACCCCTCCCAATTTTGTCCCCTCCCCCCCCCAATGACAGCTGAGTCCATCCCGAGAGCTGAAATAATATTCCCAGCTACTGCAGCCATCAATATGCAACAGCCATTTCCCCTTATCGAACACTTTGATGTAACGGCATCAGATCTGTTTTGAGGCGGGCGATTTGTTTTCCCAGTTGTGGATTATTTCCCTTGCGTACCAAACTCCTCCGCCCCCAAATGTAGCCACGTTATGCGGTGATTACGGCCGGATGGTTATTATGGGCTCTCTACAGCATGGAGACATAATAATCAGTCTTCATTTCACCATCGGGTGACATGCATACGATATCCATCCGGCTTCTTTTCGACAGGAAGTCGTGTTTCTTCCCGATACAAGAACTATTTTAGCCGGAGTTAACTTAATATTGATGTAAGTTTCCCCGTAGACACATATATTTTTCACCCCCAAAACAACATCACAGACTGCCACCAAAGTGATGAGAGATTTGAAAGAGGAATCTCATTTAGATCCGCTAAGTATTTTTCTGATATGATAGATTCTAGTTCCAAGGGAGATTAAACCTGTTCCGGTCCATCATTCCCGTATACCTACCAGGTGCTGCCACCTATCTGAGCTGGCTGGGGAGATAATCTGGGGAGTTATCATACCTGCCACGGAGAAAGTCTCGTCGGTCTGCCAAGAACACCGACAATGAGTGATGACCGTCAGTCTCCTGCCCGCTGCGATGTGAAAGGCTGCGATGTGAAAGACGAGGAACACCTACAAACTCTTCCGGAATCCGGGGATCCAGCAACTGTTTACTTGTAATATCTATATGCATTCCATGTCAAACCCTGACCATGAGATGACCCTCTTGCCCAGCAGAATCTTGATGAAGCTGACATCATGAATACGCAGATCCAAATGTTGTTGAAATTGCATGTAGGTTTTAATTTTTAACATCCAGGGTACCCTTTCACAAAGCTCTCTTATCCACTAAGACCATAACGCTATCTTTGCAAATAGCTAAGACTGCTATTAAAGTGTTATGGTTTCTTAGTGGATAAGAGAGCAGTGTGAAAGGGTACCCTGGAAACTCCTCTAGGAAACAGAATAACTCTAAAAGTAGCAGTATCTCCAACCTTAGCCATAGACTACCGTATTCGACATATTAAACGCCCTGGACCTGGTTGTATGAACCGATAATGCTCCATTAACGTGTTATTAAACCTCCATTAACTAATGTGACGTTACGCTAACATTGAAAGTCAATGCAGGGATAACTGCTAATCAAGCCTTTAGTTAATGGCAGTTTCATACAACCGGGCCCAGGGCATTAACAAAATTGACAGGGTGAGGGGGGGGGGGGGTGTTTATTAAAGTATGAAAAAAAAAAGATTTTAAAATTATTATTTTTTTGGTTTTGTTGTTGTTTTTTTTAAACAATATTTTATATCAGAAAAACTTTGTG
The DNA here is from genome assembly GCA_032361465.1 of Lepetodrilus tevnianus. Classification (NCBI taxonomy): domain Eukaryota; kingdom Metazoa; phylum Mollusca; class Gastropoda; order Lepetellida; family Lepetodrilidae; genus Lepetodrilus; species Lepetodrilus tevnianus. The sequence continues at coordinate 4,695 of JAUTBX010184604.1, forward strand.
GATCCACTAACTGTACATTCTTTAGGACGACTTTCCCAAAGGGAGGTAATTCCAGCATTAACTCCCTTGAACATTTTTATTCAAAAAATGTTATACTTTTTTTTTAGGTATGAAATTTTTATATTATTTTAAATAGTTTAAGGGGGGCGTTTATTGCAGCAGGGCGTTTAATACGTCGAATACGGTATATAGACTACACCATTGCTAAGGTACTATAAAGTTATACTGTTTTGTACAGAAGGATCTAGGCTGGGACACCTTTTCAAAAAGCTCTTGTATTCACTAAGAGAGCATAGCGCTTTTACATCTATTCTCTTCACTGATCGCTATGAAAGTGTTTTGATTTCTTCGTGAATATGAGAGCTTCGTGAAATGGTACCCATCAGTAACAGTTTGGTTATGAATATTCATATTTCATGGGGAAAATTCTAACAATTTAAGCAGCATACCAAAAACAGCATCATCTGTAGAACACATCAAAGATATATTTTTTATCTATATTTCGGTGGTTCATGGTTCATTATGATTAATGTAACACAGGGTTGATGAAACAGCAGCACATTCATCATGTGTTGAATGTGTCGTGGAATAGAAACACGATATCCTTGTGTTGGCAGAAAGTTTTGATTTCAGTCGTAGATACAGTGAATATCACAGTTTGCAAGTCATTCGAGTTCATGGTCATCTTCCCAGCTTGTGGCTGTATGTAGATGTCTGTCATGAGAAGATATCGCAGTTGCCATTAAATCAACTGCGGAATTAAATGAACTGCGGACATGCTGTGTTGTCTAGTTCGAAAACAACAAGAAATAAAATGGTGCATGTTGATAGCCTTGGTTCTTGAAGTGAAAACTTTGATGACAGACATGAGGTAGCAGTGTTTTAAAAACAGCCACAAATAAAATGGTACTAGATTGTCCATAGTCTCAGAGGGTGAAAGTAAATAGTTTAAATAATAATTAATTTGATTGGTATTCTATTTATATGAAAGGAGCTGCTGAAATGCTTTACAATTGGCATAAATCTAGACTGACTTTTAACTGATTTAGCAGGACACGTTGAATAGGAGTATTTGGGTGAGAACAAGGTGTGACACAGACTAAAAATGGCAAAAGTTCATAGCCAAGTTTCTCGAAGTCAACATTCTGATGACGGACATGAGCTAGCAGTGTTCTTTGGTAAAAAATAATAAATTCCATGGGGGTAAAAGAAAAGTCTTTAATTTTTTTTTTAATCTACACCCACTTGCACTTTTGTTTTCATGCTTATATCCCTGCTAGAAAAACAACCACTTTCTTATCTCGGATGCTTCTGGAGGTTTGTTGAGAATGTGATAAACTGGATAGTGTCTCGTTAGCATTCCACACGGATACTCCCACTACTCATCTTTTCTTCTCTTGCTCGTGTTTTATGTTTTACGTCAGATCTGGGTCTTTAGGAATGGGTCTCTTAGACATACGACTAAATATGTTAAAGAAATGCTGTAGATTTGTATTAAGTTTGACCCTAAAACTGAACAGAATATTTTTTGGAATTTTTGTTTTAAGTGCAATATTTTTATTTTTTATTTTAGCCATTTCTATTATAAATCCTCATGGATTTAATCAATTATGTCTTAAGACAACATTCTAAAATTGATACTCTATAGCAAACTATTTGTGTTCCCAATATATAAATTTCGTTTCAATGGTTGAAATTATATAATCATGCACAATCGTTTATTATGTAATAAACTATCTTTATTGTTCATAAATTTGAGTACATTTTGCTAGGAAGTTAAACTGAAATCTGTACTGTCTAGAGTACAATATTAAAAACATCAACGCTAAAATAAGAAATACATACAAATTTGATAGCAACTTCTCGGTGCATGGTAATCTTCATAACCCACTTCCGTAACCCACTCCCATAAACTAACTTAAATTTAGTTTCAAAATATATAAATTAAAATAAAACAAATTATCAACTTGAAATCCGTGCCAGATTAATTGAGACCTGGATGGATGTCGAGAATTTACGATACTTTCGATTCGTGCGCAATTACGGTTGTCGGAGATAGATAAACATGTCCAACAATCATGCATGATTGTCTGACAGTTCACATTAATTTGTGAAGACATTTGAGGAGCTTTAATATAAGATACACTAGTGCCAATCTGATTGTCAGTAGCTATAAAATATCTGGGATCCGTGGAGAAAACTCAGGTAATGCTGTCGGGTCACAAATAATGTGTACATTGTCCTGCATGAAGTAAACTTTACAGCTAACTCTGCGATAAGGTGTATACACAACCCTACACAACCCTACACAACCATATCTCTACAGCCGGATTTATGTGAAGACCGAACGCTTGTGAAGGATTTATGGTAATAAAGAATCTACTTTGTCATAATATGAGATATATTTTACGATAAGAACACATCTTTATTGTAAGAATGAAACATAATTTATGATTGTAAGAAATAATAGTGTGTGTGTGTGTGTGTGTACAAGGTTTAATATTTTACAGTAAAATGGGAGTGTGTTTTTTCAATAGTTAAGATGGGTTTAGCGCCAAGTTATAAACGAATTAGTGTTAATTAGTTTTTGGGTAGATATGATTTGTATGGATATCGGTGCATGTTTTGTTTGTAATATCTTACAATTCTTGGGTCTCGGTTTCCACTTTGCTTGGAATTCCAAACAAATTTTGACAGGCAATCTTCACAGTAGCAACAAAGAGCATATCATGTGGTTATATAGGAATCTATTGGTAGACTTTGACTTCATCAAACGGCCAAAGTTTCACAGTGTTTAACATAATAAGTTTTGTTTAGTTTACTGGAACTTCACCAATTTTACTTTGAAACTGGATCTTCACAAGTCTAGGTTTAATATTGTATTACTGTTATTTGGGGAAATTGAGGCAAGGCCAGATTTATTTGGCATATCATAAAAAAAATGAAGACATTTACATTATATATATTTCAATTTCGATATTTTTCCAACATAAACTGTAACAGTTTCCAAGGAAAAATGTCTGAGCTCTGTTCACAAAATGTCTTACTGTTTTACTACTTTTATTAGATCTTTATTTGTTGTTCTTTACAGAAAAACAGAATTCGAATTTACTAGTAAATGTTTTCATGAAGGCAATTCTTAGTTAAATAGTTAATACAATCTTCTTGTTTTATTTGGTTTACATGCAATTTGTCCTAGTGTGAAGGATATTTGTGTTATGATCACCTCTAGCAGAATTGTTAAATATTATTTGAAACATTAATGACCAAAATTCCGGCACCACTAGTCTTGTAGACCTGCTTCAGTCGCCCTTCTTAGCCCAACATCACCAATCTTGGAAATTGGCAGATAAAAACAAATTAAAACCACAATATTATTGTGCCTAATCTGCCCGCCGTGACACCAGCAATTGATCAGCTTTCGGAGGAAATTAAGTTTGGCCTGCATCGCTAAGGATGAAATTTATAGAGTTAGATGCCTGCTGTATGGCGCCAAAACTTGAAAGGTGTGCTCCAAGACTTGATTAATCCTCTCCAGGATTGGGCCGATTCCGTGAGCCGAGGAGGCTGCCTTGATATCGCAAGCATTGGGCCGATTCCGTGAGCCGAGGAGGCTGCCTTGATATCGCAAGCATTGGGAAGATTCCGTGAGCCGAGGCTACCGTGATATCGCAGGAATAGCACCAGCATGTAATGACTGCTTAATTCGCTATCACCGACAACTTTCGTTAAGCAATTAGCGGCCGATAAGAGTCAAACAAGGTGTTTTAATCAGACTGCGATGTGAGAGTGGAAAAAAAGGTGACTGAATTAAACTGCCATACCAGATAGTGTTAGTGGTGCCTGTTAATAATAAATAAACGTCTGACTTGCACATGTAATATTATTATTATTTTTTTCTTTTTCTTCAAATAATTGTAATAGGAGATTAAAAAAAGGTGAATGAATTAAACTGCCATACCAGATAGTGTTGAACAGTGGTGCCTGGTAATAATAAATACATGTCAGGCTCACAGCTAATATTAAAAATATTTGGTTTAAGAAAAATAACCAAGCATTCATTCCAGATAACGTTAAATAATTGTGAAAGGAACCCCAAAGAAAAACGTTTCTGAATTAAACTGCCATAGTAGATGGTGTTAAACAGTGGTCCTCGATAATATTACCCCCAAAAAGTTCTGAAACACGGCTAATATACTAGCATTTTTTATTTTAAATGTTGATTTAAAACATTAAGCGTTCATGTCAGATAGCGTTAAATAATATGATCAAATTTTAAAGACAGATATGGATTTAATAAGCAATGTTCTGATCCAGGCTAGTATGTAATGGCTTCTATTAGCTATATTCTCAACTTTTCCCATTCTGGTTTAATAAACATTATTTCTATATGGCATCTCTGGTTGCCTCCAGCATGAAGAATGTTAAAACACATTGAAGAAATTTTGATAGGAAAAATACATGCAGCAGAGTGCACAACACCTAAGTATTTGTTTCCGAAATGACGAGTTTTGCACATTTCCGCCGTTAAGTCATTGCGAGTGTTTGACTACGTAGCAGGACGTAAGCCACGGAGACGAGAAACTGAGCCGGTAACGAATCTCGGCACACCGTTACCCAGCGAAAATGGTAACGTGCTAACACTTCTGTTAACAACTCTCGACGGCTCCTCACAGCTAAAAAATAATAATAATAAAATAAAATAAACGTGTCGTGTTGTTCTCATGATCTGAGAGAGTCAATGGGACCTCATGTCCTTGAATTTGTTTGCATTGCGTAAGACTGTGGCCGAGTTTGATGCTGCCGGGAGTGTGACAGAATTACCTTGTTGTAACACAGGTATTTGTATTTCGCAATGCGGCCACTTTACCGTAACTGTACGCCCTCTACAGATTGAAGCCTCCAGAGTGTGATAGAATTACGTTGTCGTAACAGGTATTTCGCTGTATCGCGCGGCCACCTCACCATGGATTTACACCATCTACATAGTTATGGCGGGTCTATAAACTTGTGCAAATATCCGACAAGGGAGCCGTAAATTTCGCAGACCCTCCTCAATAATTTATTATCTTTGCACAACTATTGGTGGAATACGAGGACATCAACGTAAAGTTCTCCCAGGCCTCAGTGTACACATGTTTTTGACATTCATCGACATGTATAAAAGTTGTGAGGTAATTCCATGGGTAATTTGTTACTGGGCATTGAAATGCTGTTAGGTTTTACTATGGGAATCTTTCTTCTGGTTTGGAACTTAAAATACCTCGACTTACTCAGGGCGAAAGACGATGACTACAGAATCTGATACGAAAAGACTTGAGATTTACATTTCCTTTGCAAAGAAATATATTTTATCGTGTGCTGTTGTTATGGAAACATTTTGACTGTTAACGGGAATGTGGAAGTAAAGTTTGATCACAGAAAAAACAAACTTGGAAGGATATTCCCATCTGTATTATGGTACGAGGATTTGTTCATTAAATCTGTGATACTATACATATATACAGACCCCCCTGAAAAGAACACTTTCAGCTGTGATGGCAAAACCTGGCTGTCTATTGGTTCTAACTCATACTTACAAAGGGAAGCAACTGCTATGGTTACGACTCATCAAGTGGTTGTATTTGGTCTGACAGTGATGATTTTTAATACTGTAAAGAATTTCTTCATAAACTAAGCATGACAGCCTATCCTATAACAGCTGTGTATGTAAATTATTTTACATAGTATTGGATGATATTTGACACGTACTACCACATATGGTGAGCGATTCCCGCAGCGACGTTAAACTGCATATTCACATGGCCCTGAGGTTACGAAACCTTTCTGAGTACGATTCCATGCTCAACTCAAAGTCTTTTAAACGTCATGTAAATTCTGAGCTTGAGCATGAAATCGTACTCTGTAAGTTTCCTAACCTCGCGGCATGGTAGAGCAAAGAAGCTAGAATTGTGTAAGGCAGTCTTACGTTAACATGGTACCTGGGGAGACTACCTGGGGAGACTATCTGCTGTACATAGCACATGCATATCCACACGTGTTTGAATGAGTAACAAGTAGAACAGGAAAATAGTCTGATGTTCAGACTCCCATGAGAGTCATCGATGACCACAGCCAGGTGTGTGATGCTGCATCCTCCTGCATCTTGCCGTGGTGCTTGATCAGCTGAGACTGCTGGTATTGATGCCAGTCTGTCCTCAACGAGTTCCGCCTCCTCAGGACAAACACATCACACAGTGAGCATCTCCTGATCTGTTCCGGATAAAGCTCTTTCAGATCTCCCAATTACTCCAGCCCGATGTGGTTCACGTAAAGACCCGTTCAGGGAATTAACGGGTGCATTTCGGGGTTTGTGGGTTCTTGTCAGTGTTTCTTTCAAAAGGGTCCTCAAGGGTGGGTTGGTACATGGGTCTGGTGCTCATCGGATTGTCTGGTATTTAAGGAGTTGTGGTAGGTATCGGAATAATTATTTACTGTATCATAGAGCTCGGGACTGAGTTGTTAGCGAGTCGTTAGCGTGGAATGGCGGTCATTGAAGGGTCATCGAAGCCTCGCGATTGGTTCAATGTGGGACAGTTGATGGTCATCTGTGGGTCGTTGTTTGGTCAAGATGGCGGAAGGATGGTTATTTAGAGTCGTTGACCTTTTCTTACCTGCGATAATTCCTGCCTTCATGTCCCTTTGTTCCCAGGAAGAACAACAACCTTTTCTTGTGGGATGCCATACAATGCTTTACTTGTGGTCTAAGCATCATCTTTAGTGTTTCAATGGGCTTATTATTTTTCAGTATAGAAATCTGTAGCATTATTTTCTTGTAGATGACATGTATTCTGACCATTGTAGATGATAACTATTGTAACCATGTATATTTAGTTGGTTCAATTGAAAAGAGAAAATTAAAGAAAGCAAATTCTTATAAGCATTAAAAAAAGCAAATTCTTATAAGCATTTACATGTGTGTTCTTTCCTGATGGAAACAACCAAATATTTTGACCATAACAATGTAACTGGTTAAATATATATTTTTTTAAATACATGTATGTTCAAAAAAGTAAATTCTTATAAGCAATTTCCTGTTAAACTTTTTCTGCTGGAAGCAAGCCAAGATTAATCTATAATTAATCCAGTATAATACCATTAACCTTTTCCCTGCTGAATAAAATCAAAGTGTTCTATTTCTGCATGTGATTGGGCAACTTAAATCGCCTTTAGCAGGGAGATGGTTAAACAACTATGACCTTGATGACTATTTTTAAGCCATCAAGAATGTGTCCTTCAAGAATGCCAAGGGGACATCACCCATAGTTTTACGTCATGTTTTCTTGAATCCTACATATCTGCATGATGACCAAAGAACACAGAACTTTATGCTATCAAGAACCGGTCTGTCTTTGATATAAAAAGAATAAAAGGATTGCTTTTAGATTTTCAAAAAGCCAGTTGGACCGGACTATCCGTCATGTTCTTCATGTCTGTGCATAGCTTCCCTGTACCTTGTCAAGTCCTCTACCATAGCTGATCGTTCACTGACCAGACTTGAGTTTTTCCTAGAGGCAACACTTTTGTTGTTCCTTTAACAGTTTTGGCTTTTGGTGGCTGCATGTCCGGGGTCTGGTGACTTGTGTCAACAAAACTGGGTGGAGCGACACTTCTTCAAATCTGCTCGTTAAGTTTGTGACGACTCCAGATGTCATCATGTCGACACGGGAATAACACGTTATCAGTAAGAAACACAGGGCAGGTTATTCCGCTGTCATCAAATGCCTTTGAGCAGGGATGTGAATAAACAAGAAGCTAATCTCTAAGAAGCTAATGTCGATGAAAGAAGCAAACGTTTTATTGTGCTTTGGATGTGGAATCTCACTCTGAGTCTATGCATTGTGTTTATTTTAAATATTTAAAAAAAATAAAATATTAAAAAATATTGTATATCTTGCATAATGAATTATGATCATTGATATGAAAAAACAACAAGTAACAAAGTAACTTTGTGATGATACATATTTTTAAAAGGTTTTGTACAGTACAGTTGTATCTTACCGCTGCACTATGAACTTTATCAGGGGGTATATTAAGGCAGTCTTATATGTCACATGCAAATATACGAATCGACAGTATGTGTGTGTACTTGATTAGGGGGTAAATACGTTCACCACACCTTTTCAGAAGTCTCCTTGTTCCTTTTGTAGTATCTCGTTAGCGGCCATATGGTTACCATTGACAGTTCCACCGGCGGGTGCAAGGGACATTTGAACTTTGCCGTGCGGCGGACATTTCTTTCAATTAGCACCAACACTTCTCATTGCGGGTCGCAGTCGCATACAGAGCTCGATACAGTTGTCTCCACCCCTCACCGCTCGCCCCCCCAATGATTTCTTCCACATGGGTAGTGCCTACCTTCAACAGCGGAGTAAGCGCGCAGACAGGAAAAGGTCTAACGATCATACAGGTGCTTCAGATTTCGGCTTAATTGGTCGCGGGCATTGTCGGCATATGCATCAATAAACAGAGCCTTCCGAGAAATGTCGTTATCAGGCCTACTGGAAGCACGGGTTCGTGGGCCTCGTTATCCAATATTTGCTCAGGTAGTCAAAATATGATTACTGCGCGAGATTTCGCGTTTTGTATCCGCGAGATTCGTAGTTTTAGACCGCGAGCTCATCACGTTAATGAAAGCCAAGGCAGAGAAAGCGGTGTTAGTTTGTGTAAGGAAAATGTTGTAATTAACCAGCTGTGATAAAAGGTGCAGTTTTGTAAACACTGGATATTTAGAATGTGAGATTACATAAACAGATATTCTACTTTTAGGTAGAGGTTCAAGCATATTCCATGTTCTTATAATAAGCAGCGATATTGAAGTTCTAAATGAGGTACTAAATTCTCTGTACAGGCTATTTATTCTTACCCGACCTTCTCCGTTTTTGAGTAATATAAGGGACTTGTCTATTAGATGATTCTGGACCAGGTATCCAATGTTTACATCACATACAGATACACAAACTACATATGCACATTAAACTGAAATCTGGTAAATGGACCGTGAATTGTGGCCTCGCGTGTCACGTGAGCATATATAAAAAATACCTGCTGTTGCTAATGTGCTGTAACATTTCCCCATGTTCTAATGATGCAATCCATATATGTATTGGGCTGTATACTCCCCAGGGTATTGAGAGGGTGAAATGAGTGCACATTGATTTATTGTGGTGTAATACTGTAGCACTATGATTAAGCTATTGAGCATGGATGTTGATGTGATATAAATAGCATGTTGTTGTTATTGTTATTATTACTATTATTACTATTTTCTCTTTTTTTTTTAAATTTAAAAATTAAATATTTTTAATAGCAGAATATATGTCAATGTTAAATCTTTGTTTATATCAGTAGGACAATACATAAGGCTGTATACTCCCCAGGGAGTTGAGAAGGCATCATGTGTGCACACCGATCCTATGACCAGTGGCGCTTTGAGTATGCACATTGTGCATGGAGTTTATTGAAATTGAAATTGACATTATTATGTATAAATATTAAATAACATATAATCGTGATGTACACTTCTCAGGAGGAGTGTATATGCAGAAACCCACATTTATCGCCAAAACTTACTGACGTATGTACTTGTTATTTTTCAGGAGAAGGGTATGTTCGTCTGGACTATGAGATGCGCAATGTGACCAAGTATAAAGGCCAGTCTGTACGGCTACGATGCGAGATCACCGGCTACCCAATCCCCAAGTACCAGTGGTTCAGAAACAATGCCCCCATCCACGACAATGATGAGAGTGGCCGCTTTAATGTCCGGAGGACAGCTTGGGGATCCAGGTGAGAGTGTGCCTTTAAATTCTGCAGGTGTGAGTGTCTTGTCTTTAAATCTGCAATTGGTAGTGCCTTTAAATCTACAACTGGTAGTGCCTTTAAATCTACAAGTGGTAGTGCCTTTAAATCTACAATAGTAGTGCCTTTAAATCTACAAGTGGTAGTGCCTTTAAATCTGCAATTGGTAGTGCCTTTAAATCTACAAGTGGTAGTATTGTTGAAATCTACAAGTGGTAGTGCCTTTAAATATACAAATGGTAGTGCCTTTAAATCTGCAATTGGCAGTGCCTTTAAATCTACAAGTGGTAGTATTGTTTAAATCTACAAGTGGTAGTGTCCTTTACATCTGTTAGTGTGAGTGCCTTTAAATCTACAAGTGTTAGTGTCCTTTAAATAATATGCAAGTGGTAGTACCTTTAAATCTGTTAGTGTGAGTGCCTTTAAATCTACAAGTGTTAGTGTCCTTTAAATAATATGCAAGTGGTAGTGCCTTTAAATCTACAAGGAGCATCCCTGTAACTATGCAGATGGGAATGTCTGCCTTCCATTAAATCTACAAGTGGTAGCACCTTTTAAACATGCAAATGGAAATATATTTTTAATCTACAAGTGGGAGTGTAATATTTCTGTCGTCCAACCATCTTTACTTACATGTACATATCATTTTCTAAGATAACTACAATCAAAGAGTTGCCATGAATCACAGTAGAAACTCTTTGACTTCTCACATTCTCATCTTCTGGAACGCATTCAAGTCTACAGTCCAACGGTCCAAAACCAACACAATTAATATCAATGTCATACAGGTTCCTTATATAACGAAATCCAGCCTGGTACGTCT
>JAUTBX010184826.1:0-15332 GCA_032361465.1 Lepetodrilus tevnianus
TGGCTTACGTACAGCAGCTTAAAAACATCATGCGTGGCCGAATTTCTGAGTATACGGAAAAGTATTCAAATGCTGTCTATACTCCCGTTGATCCTTTGCTCGATTATAATCCACTCTGGGATCATAAGGCGGATTGTGCTTTTCCCTGTGCAACTCAAAATGAAATCAATGCAAAAGATGGCCAGAATCTGGTAAATAATGGTGTGGGGCTGATCAGTGAAGGTGCAAATATGCCTTCTGTTCCTGAAGCTGTGGATCTTTTTATTGATCAAGGTTTATTGTATGCGCCAGGAAAAGCTGCGAATGCAGGTGGCGTTGCTGTGTCTGGTCTGGAAATGGCTCAAAATTCCATGCGTCTTTCATGGCCGCGGGAAGAGGTTGATGAGCGTTTGAAGCAGATTATGAAATCAATCCATAGAACCTGTGTTGATGCAGGGGAGACGTATGGTGTGCAGGGCAATTATGTTGCAGGTGCAAATATTGCCGGTTTTGTAAAAGTGGTTAACGCCATGCTTGATCAGGGGCTTGTATAGAGAGTAAAAGGTAAAAGAGCTGAAGACTGGAATTATGCAAACAACATTTTATTTCAGCCTTCAGCCCCCTTTGGAATTTCCCATAAATTAAGAGAGAAATGTCCCTTTACGACAAACAATGTGCACAGGAATTTGGTTTCCTTGAAACCAGAATGAAGCAGTTTTTTGCGGAGATGGCAGTGGAATGTCCATATCGTCTTCCACATGATGCTGTTTTCTACCAGGCACTGTTCTCACCTCTTTCTGATCGGGTTATGGAACTGTTTCTTGCCTCTGGTTACAGGCGTAACGGAAATTGTCTTTACACCATGCACTGTCCTGATTGTGCGGCCTGTGTTCCGATCCGCCTTGAACCACAAAAATTTCAGATGAATCGGAACCAGCGTAGGGTGCTCAAGAAAAATAACGATATTGAAGTGGAGTTTGCCCCAATTGACGCAAGCCCGGAAAACATTGAGCTCTGTGAAAAATTTCTCAACTGTCGTTACCCTCAAAAGAATAACGTGGGCAAATCTTACTATGAAGGCTTTTTTCTTAATCGGATAATTCCGGGTATGGAAATTCGTTTTCGTTTAGAAGGACGATTGCTGGGGACGGGAATTGTAGATGTTGGTCAGAACTGGATGAATGCTGTTTATTTTTACTTTGATCCGGATGAAGCCAGCCGCAGCCTGGGTACATTTAATATATTGAGCATGGTAGAAGCTTGTCTGAAGCTTGACATTTCATACTTATATCTTGGTTATTATATTGAAGAGGTGGCTGCCATGAATTATAAAAGCCGTTTTAATCCCCATTACCTTTATCTTGATGATAGCTGGCTGGAGATAGAAAAAGAAGGGGCTGTTGCTAAAAAGTGATCAGCTTTTAGCTAAGAGAGATTCGCAGCACACTCTTCTACTGTTTTTAAACAGATTAGTACGTATAACTTTGGAAGAGAGCTGAAAATTCAGGTCGTCATAAATCCAATATCCGTACTGCTGAAATTCCCCAGATTAGGAAACAACTCAGTTAATTCAGACTGTTCAATACCAAACCAGGATGCCAATGTTGCGCCGTATTGATCGACGGAAGTAGTCGGAATAATACGCCCGCTTTCCACAGCATCGCCACTACTAGTTGATAATTCAGGCATTGCACCATAGATATCATTTCCAGCGACTGCTCCTCCCAGGACCAGGCTATGTCCGCCCCAGCCATGATCCGTTCCATCTCCATTGGGGGTGAGTGACCTGCCAAATTCCGATGCCGTGAATGTTGTTACCTGATTTTCCAGACTGAGCTCGACCAATGCTGCATAAAAAACATCCAGTGCCTGGCTGAGTTGCCCAAGGAGGCTCGGGTGGCCTGAGGGAACATCTGCATTTTGTGCTGCATGCGTATCCCAGCCGTCCAGTTGAACAAAAAATACCTGCCGCATGATGTTGCTATCAAGGTCATTTTTCACTGCGATTAATTTGGCGACCATTTCCAACTGTTCATGTAATGACTCTGTGCCAAAAGGTCTGGTGAAATCCGGAGCATTATTCAGTGCAGTTTTTAAGATATCACTATATTGAATCTGTCGTTGCTGGATGAGTGCATGCGCTTTAACCATCTTGTTGCTGCTGGTACTGCTGAGGCTCAGTTCGTATACATTTTGATAGGCTTGATCAAGTGTTATTGGGCCCGCGTGCCATGGAAAAGAAAGAGATTCAACCCCGCCTGGATGTACTTCGTAGGCACGAATATCGTTACCAACCTGCCAGAGATTGTTGCCGGCTATGGAAATATTTGGTGATGGAATGGGAGCAGACACTGCGCCCGGGTAGAAAAGATCCATCATTCTCCCGGCCCAACCCTGTCCTGTTGTGCCATTGGCGTGTCCTGTCATCCATAAATCTGTCTGGTCATTGTGTGAGAAAAGTTGAGCTGGTACATCAACAGTTGCACTTTCATATTCTGTTTTTGTAATTGGCCTGATCAATGCTCCTACATTGGCAATTGTGGCAAGCTTGGCCTGATTAAATAATTCGTGTAATTCAGGCATATTGGGGTGAAAACCATAATTTGCCCCATCGCTGTATGTCGCAGGTGTAACAGGCAAAATCTGATTTTGCGGTACAGCTAAATTTAGTCTTGCGGCAGCATAGTCATTGTATTCAGAAGTACTTTGCGGAATGAACATGTTAAAGGAGTCATTTCCACCAGCAAGATACACACACACCAGGGCTTTGTAGCCTCCGGCAAATGTTGCGGCTCTTGCCTGGCTTATCCCGGCGGGAAGTGAGAAAACAGGCATCATACCGGTTGCAGTAGCCAGAGCCATTTTTAGAAAATCTCTTCGTTTAAGTTTGATCATGACCTGTCTCCTTATCGTTGAACCGAGTATTCAGCTGAAGTAATTATCACTGATATCACATCTCTTACTATGCGCTCATCAGCGATAACTGTTCGATTCTGACTGATGTAATCCAGCAGAATTTGCTTGAGACCGCTTGACATACTGCCAGACATCAAAAGTAGATCCAGATGATCGAGTAACTGCTGCGGAGTATCCAGCAGGGCCAGTTCAGTATCGAGATTTAATCTGGTTTCAAAAAAATGATAAAATCCATCTGATTGAACGATGGTTATCAGAAGATTATTAATCGAGGTGATCCATGCTTCACTGTTTATTTGAAATTCGGGTGCAACAAGACCTGAATCAGAGATAGGTCCTGGCGGACTGTAGCCGGGGCGGAAGAAGTTAAAGACAGATTTGGCCGTCAGTGCAGAGTGTTGGGACATAAGGTTATCATAATGATTCATCAGTATGGGATCCTGCACTCTAAAGGCTCTCCACAGATGTGAAAAACGCAAGATTGGTTCACGCAGTTTCCCAAAGTCCGGGGACTTGGCCGTGTTATCTGATCTTGCTTCAGGATCAAGTAATATGGCCTTCACAACAGCTTCCAGATCGCCTCGAACTCCAAGGCCGTTATCATTAAATACTGTAGCGACTCTTGATATGTAATCGTTTGACGGGTTGCTGGATACCAGCCTTTGAATGAGCTGGCGACCTATAAAAGGGCCAACATTAGGATGATTAAAAAGGGTATCCATGGCACCATCCAGATCTTGTCCAGATGTTTGCCCTGCAGGTAATGTTGTGCCAAGAAATGTTTTTGAAACAGGATCGTGATGATCTTCAAAGGCTTTCATGGGAATTTCCATACGCCCCAGATCCGGCCACCAGCCGTCTATTGGCCCAGGATCATATTCAGGTCTGTCCCATGACCAGCCGGTAAATACTTTGGCCAGGTTTGCAATGTCGCTTTGTGTATAGGTGGGGATTGGCTTGCCATCATTATCCAGGGCCGGGGTGCCATCCTGATTAAGCTGCACCAAGCCAATGGTAAATAATTGCATGACTTCCCGTGCATAGTTTTCATCAGCACGATTCTGGCTGGTTTCGTTACCAAGCATGCTGAGGTAGATGCCCATTGCAGGACTTACGGTTACTGCTTCCAAAAGATCACGGAAATTACCAAAGGCATGTGAAACCAGAATGTCATAATATGCAGCAAGCATATTACCATGATTAATCAGGGCATCTGGCTTATCAGAGACCACAAGGATTTCACTTAAGGCAAATGCCATCCGCTGGCGCAGCTGATCTTCAGCATGCATTACTGCCTCCCACCAGACAGGATAACGCGCCTGTTGAGCATCGTAACCATCGGGGGCGGCAGCTTTTACCGCAGCAAGGTGATAAGTGGCAGGCAAAGCAGTTTGCGCTTCCAACCAGCTGCTAAAATCATTCAAACTGACAAGACTTTGAATGTCATCACTGGTCGGCCCAAATGTTGTCTGGGTCAGAAAGCGTGCAGCATGATTTTCTGTTACGTTTGTAGTGGTTTCGTTGTTTAGAAGAAGCAGGAAAACCGGTCCAAGGAGTACTGAAATTTGTTGGGACTGAGTGGCTTGTGCTTTTGAGGGGATTTGTTCCACTAGTACAGCAGAGTGCGTAATATTTGTCCACATCACCAGTAACAACGTCCCAAGCATTAACACTATTCTCATCTTTGCCTCCTCACTTAAAATAGAAACCATCTCTATAATGATGTAGTATTAATTACATAGCAGTTCAAGTTGGATGCAGAAAAAAATGGGTAGTAAGCAGAAAGCATTGCACTTCAGCTATTTCTTGTCGAATAAGAGCTATGAAGGTGGAGCTTGAATTATTAAGTAGATAAAAGATTTCCAATCTGGGAAGATTGAAGTAATGGTATTAAAAGATTCTTTGTCGCTCGGGTATATTTACTAATGTAGAGATGGCAGAAAACAGAGAAGTAGACTTAATCCATGTTTTCCACCCAGCGCCAACTTGGTTTGCGCTGGGTGGATACAAGGTTTACTCAAATGAGAAGATGACTGGAAGTAAGCGGAGTGAAATGGCCATTCAGTTTGATGAATTTTGTGTTCTTTGCATCGGTGTAAACCCCAACTAATCGTCTCATACTTGGCATCCCATCCTTTGCTGGTGCAAGTATTAAGCCTTTTCCTGCCAGGTGTAAATTCTCGTGTTTTGCTTCCATTGCTTTCTCCCTTTTGTTGAGGATACCTTGTTTAACCGTTTTTGTTTAAGGTTAAAGGTTGCAATGTTGATGCCTGTTTGAGCCGATTAGCGTGCAAGATTCATCAAGATCTTAATTTGTCATAATATTTTTTTAGATCACCTTCAAGGAAGCGCCGTATCTTGGTTAAGTTACCGGTGTGGCCAAGCCAGATATCTTTAACTTTACTGTTTCGTATCAGGTCTTCAGTTTTTCCTGACATTTTCCGCCACAGGTTTTTACGGTACTCATTATCAAGGGTCACCAGATCACTGCTGTCCGCGAGTGTGTTGCTTAAGAGTTGTTTAAAACCGAAAGCATTAAAAACTACCATCCCGATGGCAAGGGTGCCACAGAGGACAAAAAGCGGCAGGAGAAGGTTCATAAGAGAAAAACCTCCCCCGCGCAGTGCAGATATAAGCGTCTGTTTTGGCAGGGAAATGAGGCTGTTTGTTATGACATCACCAAAACAAAAGAGACCAAGACCAAGGCCGATTGTTATCTTTGCAAACTTACTGAAGAGTTTTCGTCCTCTGTGGGTAAATTCGGCACTGGCTTCGCACACTATCTGCAATTCATTCAACTGGCGATCTATGTCTTCCAGTATATGGTTCAATCGGAGGCCGGGAGCCGCATAGATTTTTTCAATGAGTTCTGTTCGTTCCTGGGGCCACCAATCCACTGATTTGTCGGAATTTGCAACATCAGAGGAATAGGTAAGATAAATATGAGGGATATCTTTGCGACCCGTCATTTGGGACATGTTCCAGCACAGTGTTCCGTAGGAACGTACCAGATCGCTGATGTTGTCACATTCGTCAATGCGGCTCATAACAAAGATGATTCTGTCTTCCCCGGATTTTTCAGGAAGGGTGTTTCGTATGGCCGAATACGTCTCTTTAATGGTTCCCGCCTTATGAGGATCGAACATAAGGACAATCAGATCGGCCATTTTTGCAAATTCACCAAGCACTTCCATGTAGTCATAACCACGATCTTTTTCTGTTGTGGCGTCGAGCATTCCAGGGCTGTCAATGATAGCCATGTTTTCAAATATCTGCGAATCAATATTCTTCAGGATTAAGTGGGAGGTAAGTTTTTCACCATATTTTTTAAACTTAACAAAAGGCAGAAGGTCATCATTGATGAGTGTGGAACCGGGAACTTCTTCTGGTCGGTTTCTGCCCTCAGAGGTTAAAATAGTGAAAGCATCATCGGTGGGCGCCTGCCCTGTGCGCTGAATATCTGTGCCTATGATTTCATTGATAAGAGTGGATTTTCCGGAAGAATAGTTACCTATTATCAGGACAATTGGTTTCCATTTCATACCGGATTCAAGGCTGGTGAAATCCATATCATACTTGGCAAATAACGGAGCTATCTTTTTATTTACTTTGTTCTGAATTTCAGTCTGCATTTTAGCTTCAAGCATGGAAGACTCTCTGTGTAACGTATTTATAAAACGTGTCGCCGCTCGGGACACCTGGGGGGCTGCCAACATAAATGCTGCGTAGTTCTGCTGTTAGCAACTAAAATTAATGTTATAATAATTAAACAATATACATTAGCACACTAAGTTTGGAGCCGAAATGAAAAATAGTAGATGCTTCTCTTTTTTTAGTGGATGTCGGAAGGGGCATTTACTTTCTAAGGTATATCTTGACTTCTATTCAACGAATGAGTCTATCAGACTCTGAACCGTTCTCTAAATTTTAAAGCTCCAGAATATTTCGAAGATAAATTTAAATATGACCAAATATCAAAATAGTATTGCCGTAGAAATGCAACTCAAGCCTGCTCAAGTGGCAGCAGTTGCAGGCCTGTTAGAAGATGGCGGCACTGTCCCGTTTATTGCCCGTTATCGTAAAGAAGCCACCGGGTTGTTGGATGAAACCCAGATAACTGCCGTAAGAGACCGCTTGTTGCAGTTAGCCGAGTTGGATAAACGGAGGAAGGCAATTATCGGCTCATTGACTGAGCGGGATTTGTTGACGCAAGAATTGCATAAGGCTGTTTTGGGTGCTCCTGATCTGACGATTCTAGAGGATGTGTATTTACCCCATAGGCTCAAACGGAGAACCCGAAGCCTCATTGCCAGGGAAAAAGGTCTGGAACCTCTGGCCCGTTTAATTTTTAAGCAAGATGGCCAACCGCTACGTATAAAACCTTTTATTAATCCGGATAAAGGCGTCGCAGACAGTGATGAAGCACTGGCCGGGGCTCGAGATATTATTGCTGAATGGGTAAATGAAGATTCTGCAGTTCGAGCTGGGCTTCGCCGTCTTTTTGTTGGAAAGGCAATAATCAGCTCCAAGGTGGTTAAAAAAAATAAGGAATCTGGAACGAAGTTCCGGGATTATTTTGAGTGGCAGGAACTAGCTGCAAAGGCTGCAGGGCATCGATTGCTGGCAATGTTTCGAGGTGAAAATGAGAAAGTATTGCGATTGTCCATTCGTCCTCCAGAAAATGATGCCTTAGAATTGTTAGATAAAAAATATGGACAGAGCAAAGGTGCTGGGGCAGCACAGATGAGCCTTGCAGTTGCTGATAGTTACAAAAGGCTTCTCGGGCCATCACTGGAAAATGAATTGCGGGTGGAGCTGAAAGAGCAGGCAGATCGTGAGGCAATAAAAGTTTTTGCAGATAATTTACGCGAACTCCTCCTTGCATCCCCCCTTGGGCATAAGCGGATTATGGCTCTTGATCCCGGGTTTCGTACTGGCGCAAAACTTGTCTGTCTGGATGCTCAGGGGCAACTGCTGCATTCAACCACCATTTACCCAACGCACTCTGTAGGAAGAAGTCAGGAAGCAGGGCAGGTTGTCAGAAAACTTTGTCAAAAATACAAGATAGAGGCCATTGCCATCGGTAATGGCACTGCAGGGCGTGAGACCGAATCTTTTATACGGAGCCTAAACCTTGGATCAGATATAATCGTCACCATGGTGGACGAAAGTGGAGCCTCGATATATTCTGCCTCAGAAACTGCCAGAAAAGAATTCCCGGATTATGACCTCACTGTACGAGGTTCTGTATCCATTGGTCGCAGGTTGCAAGATCCATTGGCAGAGCTTGTGAAGCTTGATCCAAAAGTTATTGGAGTTGGCCAATACCAGCATGACGTCAATCAGGCAGCCCTTAAAAAAAGTCTGGATGATACTGTGGCCAGTTGTGTCAATAATGTTGGGGTAGAGCTTAACAGTGCAAGTGCCGAATTGCTTGCCCATGTTTCAGGACTCGGTCCGGTAATAGCCGGAAATATAATACAATATCGCAATGATAATGGGCCATTTTTAAGCCGTAAACATATAATGAAAGTAGCTCGTCTTGGTAAAAAGGCTTTTGAGCAATGTGCCGGGTTTTTACGTATCCAGGATGCAAAGAATCCACTTGATGCCAGTGCTGTTCACCCCGAACAATACGCAATAGTAGAGAAGATGGCGCGGGATTGTAATGCCAGTGTAGGTGATCTAATTGAGGATGCTAAGGTCAGAACCAAAATCGACATTAAACATTATGTAACTGCAGAGGTTGGCTTACCGACTTTAAATGATATTATGGCAGAGCTTGCCAAACCGGGACGCGATCCCCGGGACAGCTTCACAGAATTTTCTTTCAGCGAAGATATTAATAGTATGGATGATCTGCAACCGGGCATGAAACTGCCAGGTATAGTAACCAATGTAACAAAATTTGGAGCCTTTGTCGATATTGGAGTCCATCAGGATGGATTGATACACATCAGCCAACTGGCAGATCGCTTTGTAAAAGATCCAGGTGATGTGGTTAAGGTTCGCCAACAGGTTATGGCACGAGTTCTTGAAGTTGATATTCAGCGAAAACGGATATCACTTTCCCTGAAGGAAAGTTGATTCACAGTAATTTCAACCTGATTAACATGCTCAAAACTATTCATCTTCCTGAGGAGGAAGATTCTCATTTTCCTCGAGAGAAGCCTGCTTTTTTTCAAGCTTTCGCTGTTTTTTTTCCTCTTTCTTCTTTTTCTTCGCCAATTCTTTCTGACGCTTTTCGTATGAATAATTTGTTCTTGCCAAGGTATTTTCCTCTTAGTGGGTTGTGTTCGGAACAAAATCATTAAAAAAAAAGACCTCGCTAAACGCGAGGTCTTTTTTCTCTTGTCAAAACAGCATATTACTGCTTGACAACATTCTCTGCGGCTGGTCCCTTGGGGCCATCAACGATATCAAAGGTCACTCGTGCACCTTCATCGAGAGATTTGAAGCCATCACCTTGAATTGCTGAATGATGAACAAAGACATCTTTGCCACCCTCTTCTTCAAGAAAACCAAAACCTTTCGCATCATTAAACCATTTAACTGTTCCTTCTGCCATGCTGTACTACTCCTTTGTGCTGGTTCTACTTAAGAACCTTTTTGTTATGTACCGGATCGTCAAAATACGATCTGGTATCAGTTTTGTTGTCAAAACTGGATTAAAACTACTACGCTACGGTCAGACTCAGAGAGGAATTTCTCTTCCTCCTGTCAGACCCTATCTTTTAGCCGATCCTGAAGGATGGCTGTTATTCTTTTATGTCTCAGGACACCTGGGCCATACCTTTAAGATTAGATTCTTTTTTATAAACCAGTTTTTTCCCTAAAGAGCGTTCAAGGGCTCTGGTCATTTTGTAATCGTCTGGCGTTGTAAAGGTGAAGGCTGCGCCGGTACAACTGGCTCGTCCTGTACGCCCGGTACGATGGGTGTAGGTTTCTGGGGTTGCAGGCATGTCAAAGTTAATAACATGGGAAATCCCAGAAACATCGATACCACGAGCGGCGATATCAGTAGCTACTAAAACATTATATGTACCGTTTTTAAATCCTTCAAGGGCTAACTGTCGTTTTTGTTGTGAAAGGTTGCCTTGAAGAGAAGTCGCCTTGCAACCTGTTTTCTGTAATTGATAGGCAAGGTTTTTGGCCTTATGCTTCGTTCTGGTGAAAACAATCGCAGTTGTGATCTCTTTTGTTCGCAGAATCTTTTTAAGCAGGTTTCCCTTGTTTCTTTGTTCAACCTGATAAAATGAGTGAGAGATGGATGCCGTCGGCTTGGTATGGTTGATCTGTACGGTGACTGGCTTAGTGAGGATATCCTCGGCCAGGGAACGTATCTCTTTGGGCATAGTGGCAGAAAAGACGAGCGTTTGCCGCTTTCTTGGTACCTTACTCAAAATCCGTCGAATGTCTGGTAAAAAGCCATGGTCGAACATATGGTCGGCCTCATCCAGAATCAGCATTTCCACTGTGGAAAGATTGATGGCCTTCGTGTTTGCCAGGTCAAGAAGGCGGCCCGGGCAGGCTACGACAATTTCTGCACCCTTTCGGATCTTATTAATCTGGGACTGCTTACTTACTCCACCATAGATAACTATGCTGCGTAAATGTGTGTGCTTAGCCATTTTACCTATGTAACTATGTGTCTGTTCAGCAAGTTCCCTGGTGGGAGCAATGATCAGAGCACGAACTTTTCCCTTAGGGCCGCTATGAAGACGCTGCAGGATAGGAAGAACAAAGGCTGCGGTTTTTCCTGTGCCTGTCTGGGCAAGGCCGAGAAGATCACGTCCGGCAAGAACCGGGGGAATGGACTGCTTTTGGATAGGGCTAGGTGATACATACCCGCTATTATCTAGGGCATTTTGGATCTGGGGGTGAAACTGAAATTCTGTAAAACTCATTAAAACTCCTTCTGGGGAACTGATAAGTACTGGGAAAGTAAATTTATTTTTTTGCCCGTACTATATAATGCAGCTTGCTTGCTGCTGGTGTGTAGATAATTAATTGAAATAATTTTCTAACACACAAATAAACTTTTGAGTGAGTATCGTTTTTTTATGCTTTTCGGAATCCCCTGACTGAAAAAGAATCTCAATATTCCAACTCAGTCATGGTACAGGTTATGCTGTAAACATATAGTTTTATTCTGTATAACCTTTAGATAATCAGCAAATGATGAACAAAGAGAACAGCTTAGGTGGGAAACGTACATTAACATGCTTCTACTCAAAGTACAACTTAAACGACTTCCTTAGCATACCTCGTGAGAAAATTTTTTCAAGTAAAAAAACAACTAGCTTAGCGATTATTTGAAAAAATATCAAAAAATGATATGAAATCATAGTCTTGGGGAAGCATTTATTTTATAGCACCTTTTGATTTCTTAGTGCTTTTACAGCAAAATGAAGAAGTCTCCAGACTCATGAACCGCTTAAAGTTACGAGAAGGAAGCTTCAATGAACAACAGAGACAGCTTTAGTCACTCAAGGCGGGAACCCAAGTACCACGTGGTTGGCATACAAGGCGCTACTCTCCATAAGATAGCGAACTCTTTTTTTCACCCATGTTTTCCATGAACTTGCCCAGTAGTTCACCGCGCATTTTATTCACTGTGATCGGCAGAATCAGTTTGGGTTTTGCGGTGGGATGACTTGTTGCACAATGCCAGTGGCAGGCAGACTAATGATAGAGCACAGGAACAGCATACTTGTGCTAGATACTTTGGTAACTTATTGTATTAGCATGATAAACATCACTGATTTAGGAGCGTAGCACTTCACTCCCATCATGGTAAAGTGCTATGTTCCAGTGTAGACGTTACTTTCCCGATTTGACTTCTTCTATTTCGCTTGCTCTCCAGGATTTATCAATGAATGGTTTTAGCGGACCGTACATCCTTAAAATAACAAACCAGCTTTTACCTGGAATGGTCTGCAGCCAGTTGTTCTCAAAACCTTTAGGTGCTTCAGGTGCAAAATAGACATCGTAGGAGCCATCTTTGTTTTGGATAAATCCTTTGTCCTGGCTTCCCACGGTCGGGAATGGCTGGTCGGTTTGCAGCATGGAACGGGTCTGGCTGTCATAAATTGTTAATGCCCAGAAATCCTTCACAGGAACATTTGGTGGGATATGGACTTTATATGTCTTGGAACCATCAAATGCGTCATGTTTGGAATCTTTAAAGGCAATACAATAATCTGAGCCTTTCCCTTCACGTGGCGTGGCCATTGCGGGTGTTACAGCAGTATATGTGTAGTGAAAGAATACTCTCGCATCTGTATTAAACGCACCGTTGTAATTGAAAAAAACATTCTTATCCGGATAGGCCATTACCCATTCCGTTGGTTTATCTTTATAGAAATAGACCATATCCATCTCTCTTCTCGGATAATAATTATTTGCACGAGCTGCAGCGTTGGCGATGGCAACGGCGTCAGTGAGTATCTCTTTCATCCTGGAATCGGGAGCAAATTTCTCCCCCTTTTTTATACCAATGGAGGCAAACAAGCCCTTTGTCTCAGGATCAAGCATCTGATCTGATTCTTCCTGAATGAGATTGTTGAGGTGTTCATAAAACTCGAAGTCGTTAGGATGGATGGTGTTGAATGGTTTCCCAGACATACTGATATATTCACACGGTTTCGGCTTGTCTTTTTGTGAAAGTGGATAGATTTTGAGATGATCTTTTACATTCTTGACAGCGACATCAATACCCTTGGAAACATTTCCTCTCATAAACAACCAGAGTGCATAGGTCTTTGATTCGATAACATGATATCCTTCTGGAACATCACCTTTATAGTCAGGGGATAATACCAGGTATTTACCACCTTTTCCCTGATCCGGGCCAGCAAGACCAACATCACCCACAAAACGGAACCAGGCATCGTTAAATGCACCAAGCATTCCTGGTGGTACTTCCACAACAAGGGCTCCGCCAGCTTCCTTAGTATTTATATAGGGGAAGATATACAGTGTCGAAGTATTCGCCGTGAGAAAGAGCGCATGCGAATCCATTAATGTATCAAAAATACCAACTTTACCGTTTGCATCAATACCAAGAGCCACAGGCCCTTTTCTCAATCCCTGTAATGATGCCCCTGGTATTCCTTTTAAGAATACGTCAACACCCCTTGCTGTATCAAGAAATTCCTGGGTTTTCCGAGCTGTTTCTTTTGTTGGGACACCGTCAAAAAAGTTCAATTCGCCAATGGAAGTTTGGACTTTATCTGGTGTTGTGATTCCTGCCGGGATCTCTGTCGTGTTCTTATAGGTTTGTGTTGCCATAGCTGCTGTTGTCATAAGTAAAGCAGTTGACAAGAGAATAAACGATAATTTTTTCATCATTTTTCACCTTTCGATTGTTAGAGTGATTTCAGGAGAGGAAAACAGCCCCAGCAACAGCCAAGGATGTTTCCCGTCACTAGTGTACTCGTATTTCAGCAGTTTAATCTCACCGGTTCGCCATTCTTTATCCAACCAGGAATTAAGTGGACCGTAGGGGGGGGGAGAAGGCAAAGTACCCTTACCATAAACAATCTGAATCCAGGTTGACCGAACCGTCCTTGTTTGCCACGGTACCAGTTTTTTGTTATTCTTGCTGAGGAAGCCCTGACTGGTCTGTATATTGCTGACAATTCAAGTTATTATGTCCCAGTTGTTCCCATGGAGAAATGGTAAACCGGTTGAATATTAAGGATGGGGCTAAATCACTTTTGTTCAAAGTGTTGGGATGAATTTGCGATTAAAACTGCCATGCAGCTTTAAGCCAGATATAGTCACCTTCCACTCTGTTTTTTGTGTTCATCTCCGCTAGCCATTTTAGTTCAAAAACCCAGGTGCCGTTTTTTGTGGGTAGTATGTAATCAAGTACCGGGCCAATGCCCATGGTGCGTCCCATGAAATCTCCATTTGTGGCACCTTCTCCACTGTCACCAGTAATCTGCTCGTACAGAAATGCGTTTATTCCAATACCAAACAGACCAATTTTTGAAGGGAGCAATTGCTGAACACTTATCTCAGAGTGCAGAACTGAACCACTGTCGTAATTGGTGTCACTATTTTCACTGTTAAAGGTTATGCCAGCAGTGATTTTAGCATTTAATCCGCTGGTCTCGTTGGCGTAGGTAAGGCCGAGAGTCGGATCCAGGGTCCAGTAGTTAACCCCAAGGTTTGCAAGCTGTCCAACCTCATATTCACCACTTGACGTATACACAGGCAGGATTGTGGTATATTGCCAGTTGCCGGATTTCCAGGCCAGCATAGCAGGAATAAGAGTGATGTCCCCTAAGCCGGATTCACTATCTTTTCTGGAAATAGAATTCACCGTACCGCTAACATCCATTGATATGAATGGAAAATAGACTCCAGTGCTGTATGTGGCACCTATTACTTTGTTTGCAAAGGAGTATAGGGCGCCAAGTGTTATTGAATCCACAGAGACATCCAGTCCTGTGGAAACAAGCCCTGCCACCGGCAGTGTTCGGCTTCCATCATATTTTCCCTCATAGTGAAGAAAAAGTGGCTGTAGTACCCAGCCAGACTGTGTCGGTGCTGTGTCAATCAAGGTTGCTATGCCACCAGGAACGTAGCGTCCGGTGCCACCTTCTTCAGCATGAGCTGGTGTTACGTTTTGGAAGTATAGCGCTGTAAATAACAATAAAAAAAAAGTTTTCTGAAGCATTCTTTTGCCCTCTAATTTTATTTTAGGTCAAGAGTTGCAGAAACATTCTCTATACGGGTAGATTTTTGCAAAAGAGACCCACACCTTTCGCACTGTTATTCTATTTTGTGCACAGATTCTGAATAATTTCAACCTGATTGTATTACATTGAGCATTGTCCATTTCTGTGTTGGGAAGATCAAAATGCTGAAGGGCCTGCATGAGTACATAGGCTAAAGATGAATAATAGATTCGTACCTGACTGATTGCTACGAATCCTTTTCGTACTCGTACAACTTACATTTGTTCTGCAAACAGCTCTCAATGCACCCAGTCACTTTCATAACCTTTAGTGAATTTAATTGTCTCACCATTGGTCATCAGAATACTCAACAGGTGTTTTGATAAGATATGGAGCAATTCATTTATTTGCTTCTAATATGTCTTGAAAAGTTCTAATCACTTTATATTTCCCGAACGACCTAAATCTCTGGCTAGCCAAGGATATACCGGAATGTAGGTGCGAGAGATGATGACCGATAAATATCCGAAAATCGGACGTGTGAGCCAGTCGGGTGCATTTTTTTGTTAGCTGTTGCTCTTATATTTTTGCCATTGATTTGTTCTAATTTTACGCCTTATTTCTCTTTCAACTGTTCCCAGTGCATAATCTAGACGCCCTTGGATGGAAGCTTTTACCGTTCCACATCTTTCACAATGGAAAGTAGTCTTTGGGGATTTCCCATCATGGGTAAAATCGTATCGATTT
>JAUTBX010185381.1:0-12974 GCA_032361465.1 Lepetodrilus tevnianus
GATTTTCAATGCTCGATATCTCATTCCAAAATGTTTTTTTCAAAAACTGTACGATTCAAAAACGCCTATTTTATGAATATCTTGCAGTTTCTGTAAATGGACATATAAAAAATACTCGATAAACATGAAAACTAACATCGACAAAATCTCTCAATTTGAGCCCTACGCCATATTGGATGTGGGTAACTGCAGTTACCCGCATGCGGTTCCCCCCTGTGAGTTTGTAGTACAGTATGTAATTGCTAGCACAGCTTAGGAAAGGGATATATCATAGATATTTATTAAAAGTATTTAAGGGAATAGGTACTATTGATCCGCATTGTTGTTATACTACGTGTAGGCCTATGCCTCTAGACACGGCGGAATGATGAGAGTGGTGTGATATTGTGAGGTGTAGGTGGGGGCGGGATGAGAGGGAGTATGTGAGACATTGAAAATGGCATGCATCCGCATTTTTTCTTCTACAACAATGAATTAGCCCCAGATTGCCGCACAGTTCAAGGGTATGCATGCTCCTGCAACAACGCCATACAATGTGACGTATTTATCCCATTACCCAGCGTTCCAAGCGCGAGCCGAGACATTGCACGTGCTAAGTTTGATCCTGATGACATCATAACTGACGTGGCATTTGCATGTTATCGACAGCGGCGTGCGCAAATGTCTATTGGTGACATCATTTCTGTTTAACAAGACTAAAGTGTTTCCGTGTCACAATAAAGCGACATTGGAATGCCCAACTGCGCGCGGGGTTGCCAGTGCTAACGGGCTAGCTGGGCATGTTGCCACTCCAAGCTAGTTTACTGTGACAGCGTCATGCGGAGTTCCATCCAACAGGAATCCTCGATATTCCTCGCAACACACTCGTGGGAAAACAAGTTGCGTCGCCAACGACAGCATTAACTTAGCACCATCGGCGTCTGGATGTAAATGTACTACCGCCATAGGAGATATTGCACTCAATAAAGAAAATAAATAATAATGACGTTCATTATTATATAATGGACCAAATCGAAGGAGGGCCTACAGAAGGATGCTCAATGGATGTGTGTGAAACATACTAACCATTTCTGTTCCACGTGGAGTCTACAATACGAGTTGCCATGGTGAACGTTCTCGTTACCACCTCGTCCTACCGGGTACCCATTTCCTGCTGCGTTCTCGAACTGTCATTTGTCTATGGTACATCCCGATTGGGAATGTTCGTTACTTAATCTGAGCTATCTCTGTGCCAGGCATATAGAACACAGTATCACCACATCGGCAGCTATGTCGTATATTACATCATCCTCTGCAAGTAAGGCACATGGCCGTAGCGTATGAAAGACTAGGCGCTGAGACTTGATGTCGAGGACGGTGAGCACTGCATCAATATATTGCCACGGTTCGAGAACAGCTTAGGATTTAATACAAACAGTGTGCATGCACACCACAATACATACCCTGTCATGCCCTGCCATGCATGTTTCAACATAAATCTATAGTTTAGTATCTAATTTTAGACAAACAAGACTTACAATTACATCATCTATATCTGAGAAATATACACTGGTAACATTTCAGCTGAAGATGACCTATAAGAAACTGTCACTCTATAAGTACTATTGAGCATGCACTACTAGCGATTAGGAAAATAGTTGAAATATGTCCACCCAATGTGTAGCAGCTTCGAGACATCTTGAATCGCCCTGTCGCTTGGTTGATCCCAACGCTGTCCAACCTGAATATAGAAGCGTGGTATAATCTCCGGGTAGATCCTATCTATCCGCTATAGCGGTAGTTGGGTGCATGCCACATGACAGAAGGTGTTAGACAATGCTGTCATCCACCCTCTTACCTGCAGGTAGAGTGTTTAACCCTTTCGACCTGTACATTGCGATACCGCTGTCTTCACGTTAAACCTGTACTCGTATTACACCAGATCAGAAAACACTCCGTACCACGGTCGTTACCTCCCCTTTACGATAAAGAGATAATGTGCAGTATTATTACGTAATTTCAACATTGGCGTATCCAGGCATGGCTTCAATACCTCTGAAATGCATATGACGTTGGCTTACCTGGGGAGCGGGAAGGATTGAGGATTATCCAATCAAATACTGGGATATTGGATCCGGCGTTCCTGATGGACATCAAAGAGGAAATAGGCGTGTTTTCAATTACCAGTGAAAGGGAATCACGGCCACGTCACCTGCTGAAAACTTTTTGTTACGGAAATTGTTGAAATAGTTTTCAGATAAAAGGTATCTCTTCTTCGTGGTGTAAAACATCTCACCCGTCTGATGGTATATGATCATCGATTTTTCTAAACGTGTTATCTAAGGAAATGTGATTGTCAATTTAACATCCTTGACATAGCGGCGTTAGTTCTTGCGGAAAGCTGATATCATGATATTTTACTTCTCCAAAATAGATCAAATGAAACGACACAGCCGCGAGTGAGTCTAATACAAAGAATTACCCATTCATTATTCTGTGGGATATATCGATTTACATAATTCTAAATAATTCTAAACAATTCTAAACAATAGAGGGATAGAATAATGTAAATTGATTCCGTGGAAGGCAACGGCAAAGTTGTAATTATATGTTGGCTCAGGTTTAAACATTCTATAGCGGATAAACAAAAACATATAATATGCAAAAACATGAAGTAGAATTAAATATTGTTTTAGGATTGATTTAATAGCGCAATCTTAATACAAATGGAACGAAACCTATAACTTGAAAAAAAACCATGTAAAACCTTAATGTATTCTTTGAGTATCATAATAGAACATAGACAATGTCCATGGTGCGTTTCCATTAGTGTTATACAACCTACAGCTGAACACATAATTATTACTAACAAATACATATGACATCATTGTACATATGTTAATTGTTGTGTCATATGTTCGATCTCATAATTTGACCTTTTTTGGTGAAGCCAAATTATTTCTAAATATAATATGTACAATATAAGTTTTTGTAACTAATGGATGTTATTTATTTCTTAAGCCCAATGCTTGACTCTTTAAACTGTAAAGGCGAATGACACAATTTTCCGATTTACTTAGGGGTTTTACGTCCGCGTCCAGCGTCGAATGACACAATAAGACGTACATATTTATAGTGGTGGAACTGTTTGATAAGTTACTAGGACGTGAACAAACATTGCCCCTTTTCGGTCGCTTCTCTGGGGGCTAGTGTTAATTTAAAGCTGTCGATGTAGAGATGTATGGCCAGTCTGTAACCGAATTACACTCAGCCATCTTCTCAATCCCCAATTGAAGTGCGCCAGGCGCGTTGGCACTTGTCTTCTCATGGAAGCCAGACCACACTTGATGGAACAACACCCGCCATGGAATTTATTTGAGATTAAAATAGAATTGTCAAATCTAGATTAACGTCAGTGTGTGTGTGTGTGTGTGTGTGTGTGTGCGTGCGTTCATGCGTGCGTGCGTGCGTACCTGTGATGTGAATAAATAGGTAGATAGATAAGGTAGATAGAAACTAAGTGTAAGGATAAATGTAATTGCTGAAATGAATAAATGTTGGATGTCTGTTACTGTAAAGTTACATATGTCAAATAAATCTGCATACTAATATACACTGTAGTCACTGTATAATAATACAAAGTCACTGTGTAATAATACAGTGACTCTCTCTCTCTCTATCTCTCTCTTTTCTTTCTCTCTCGCTCTCTCTCTCTCTCTTTCTCTCTTTCTCTCTCTCTCTCTCTATCGCTCTCTCTTTCTCTCACACACACTATCTATCAGACAACAACACCCACATACAGCTGATTAGTGTGTCTAGGAACACAGCATAAAGGCAAATGAGCACCGTGCTTTAGCTTTCACTATACATGTAGGCCTATATACATTTGCATGAATAGAGCTGCACGGAGCAATAAATTATCATTACCATGAAATTACAACCAGGATGACGTCAACACAGCTAAGTCTTTGAAGTTTTCCTATAGTCCAGTTAATTGGGTTTCAATTGTTAGTCTCCTCTACCTAACTGCGCTATACTAGAACACCGTTATTCAGAATCGATACAAGAAGTCCGACCTTAGCTCGCAGTTTACATACATTACGACCTATTGATATTGTTAGAAATCTTATATATTACATATAACCTACAGCTAAACGCATTCTAATAAACATGTATGACAATAGTGCACTGTCAATTCATAAGTTGGCTTTTTCATGTGGAAACAAATTGTTTCTCAAGAGTTTCTTAATTGAGTTGCAAAAGCCGCCCACTTCGCCGGCCAATGACGCAATTATACTGAGAGTTTGCCGCTATACGCGCTGTCCTTCTCTGCGAAGCCTCTGGGACATGTCTAACAAACATTATAAAAACAGAGTGAGAGTTATAATTATTGAGCACACATGATCAGCTGTGTATAGACATGCACAGCGATCATGTTTAATCGATCTGTCGCGGCTAATGTACAACAAAGACTTGTGCTTATGACGACAAGAGCAATTCATCATTGTATCAAAGCAGGAATTAATCAGAAACATTAATATCATGTGTGTTGCTAAGAGGTTGTAAATGGTTATGGAAAATATGTGCAGGTCGACTTATTCCCCCTTGTTCAAACTCCACAGAATGGGGTAAGGAGCGTGTGAGCGAGTCACATGTTGAGACATATCAGCCAGTAAAGCTCTGTAATGAAATGAATAGCCATATTGGCTCTCTGTGTAATGAATTGTCCAAACCAAAGTGGTTACATTGAAAGCAAAGCGAAATTGTCTTGGTTAGTTACATTTGTAAAGAAAGCCGACTGCTAACTGCAACGGAATGTCATAGTGTTTAAGGCCGCTATTGTTGGGTGGTACACTCGGCCGCGCGTTGTGGCAAATGTAGACATATTTATTGAATGCTGAACGTTTACTTTCAAAGACCGGATTAGACTAATGTCCAACACCGCATTATGTATGAACACGAACATCGCGACACAGTGGTTGCCAAGACAACCCCAAAAATAGAAAAGTATATTTTAACTTTATTACTTACACCCTGTACTTTATATGATTGTCACGTTATTAGATGATTGTTCCGTTATAAATGATTGTCACGTATTCAGACCCGTGCTTTTAACTACGAAGAAACAACATATACATTGACCTTTTCCATGTGAGAACCATAGCTTTACAGTGGAGCATCAGAAGCATATACAATCAGATACAATACAGACCTGGAGCCCGTTGCACGACGCTCTTGTAGGCTACAACTATTGTAAGGTCAACGCTTTCTATTGTGTCGGGAGCCCAGTTACAACTATTGTAGCGCTACAAGAGCGTCGTGCATCTGGTATCCAACCTAAAACTGGATATTAATCTAGTATAGGGCCTACTCTGCAGCGAACCCTGGATTTTGATCTATAAGTATACTCTACAGCTAACACTAACAGCCCAGGTAATGTTAAGCTTTAAACTCTCCTGTTCAGGGTTTCCTAACCGGTAGCAAAACTAACGATATCTACAATGTATATCACCTAAACCGGAACTTGAAGGGTTCGAACACTTCCTAGTGGGCAATACAACTATGGTGAACGTCCATGTATACTAATACAGGTATAGTTTGAGTGGGAGTGGATGTTATGTATTTCACAAGTAACTATGTCCAGTAATGTATCAATCGGCGTGTCCACGCATGCGCTCCAAAGGTTAAAGCTGAGATCTGGATCCATTCCTAATTAATTGTAGAGATTATCAAATAATATATTAGTTATCTTCTTTACTATTAGCATTACTTAATTATATGATTCATGCCTATCAAATTAATTAGACATCATGTATATTTATGTATTCGATAGATAAAGCCGATAGGCTTAAATGTACTGTAAAGTCAACTACTACTCTAATTAGTCAAGTACTAATACTGAATAACATTGATAATGAGTGTAATAGTACAACTTGGGTCAGTACTACTACTCTAAATAGCCATTAGGAATGAGTACAAGCCTACACTAATTTGGTCCTGAATATTAATTCTTCAATAGGCAGTCGTTATTTGTTAATGACCTGAGCAAATATTTTACCATCAGCAGTGATGTTTGCGAGCCAGGAGGATCATTGTTAACCAGGGTGGCCCGCATGTTTCCCCTGATCCACCCCGGCGGTTAATGATAGAGTATAGCCGAGGAATACGGTGCTAAGAGGGAATGACCCAATTGCCATTCCTCCAATCGTGTAGTCAATGAAAGGGCGTCTATTCCGACTCGGAGGAACATGATTGCGCTATTGAAACTCATCACACGCCTGCGACAGTTAATCAACACAGTATCTGTCACCGGGCGTCGATCAGAGGACTCCGCCGAGCTCCACAAATACCCAGCATATCCAGTTTGTATAGCCCATCAGACTAACTCAATATTTGCAGGATATCGAAGATGGCGGGAACCCGCTTCTTCCAAGAGGCATTGACGGTTGGTAACCCACTATACCTCGGTACGCGGCATGCGGAGTTGGTGTACGGTACTTGGTAACGACTACAATATTAACTCGACGTGGAAGGTTTAGTTTAAACACAGTTTATTCCAATGACGGCGTGGAGAGGTTGTTAAGCGGTACGTTGATTGACCAGAACGTCTGTATCCACAAGACCCTGTTGCCCGCGGTAATGCCTCCGGCCATCCCAAACCACCCCGGCTTCGTCCTTTCTCTCCCGTGTTTGCTTTCTCTCGATCTGCCTGCTCTGCATCGACCATCGACACCAGTTGAAGACACAATGGAGTCACCAGGATAATCATCTCCACTAATAACTCAGAAACATCGACCAAACCATAAAACACCATCGACATGTTTTTACGTGAAACGCTATAAGTATTGGACGGGATTGTCAATATAGCCCAAGGAACCAACGTCATAGCTTAGCGAAAGCCACGCTGGAGAATGCGAAACACATCTATGGGCTTGCCCTTTTTTTCGAATGTGGCCGCTGTTCTGTTTGAACCTTTCTATAAAATGTGTTAATACTGTATTACCTGTTTCCGATAGACATTGTTTGCACAGGATGCCGATGCTTACATAATCTTTAGCAACCATTCTGTCTAAGTCTTCTTATGCACCATACCAACATTTAGATACACACTATTCTTCGTGCAATAATAACAGTTTAATACCTTCACCCAAGTATCTTTATATTCATAAAACTATATCCGCTTTGTGAACAGCCTCCTGTGTGATGTTTTGAATGATAGCCGAGTAGCGAGTAGGACAGGCTATTGTATGTTATTTGTGTTTCTTTACATAATCCTTTGAGAAATGTATGCAATAGGGGCTGGGTGCAGTCCGATGTGAGCAGTATAGCCTATGAATAATTCATCTGGGTAAATACAGAACCACTGCGAATAGGTAGCATCAAACAAGTCCAGTCAATGCGTGGTCGTGGACAAGATTTAGTTGAAAACATGGCGAGGGCATGTCTTAATCACGCGACTTTCTGGGGTGTTGGTAGAACGTCAGAACCACACATGTCGCTTTCCAGTTCTTCCACTACGGTCACGTGACAAGCTCTTAACGCTAATGATACGAACAACTACGCTTGTTGCCTTTTGGTGGCTAACCAAATAGGACCCGGATGTTCCAATCTCCTAGATTCCTAGCTTTGTTTAGAGACGAGTCTGCACGTGCATGCTTAATAGCTGCTTAAACCTTGACACTGGAACGACATGTGTAGAGTTATGCAACCAGACATTGACTTTGTAAACAAGTAACCTCATAGCAATGAATATAGAATGTTCGTTTGTTGCCTTTAACGTTACTTAAAACGTTAAGAGAAGTTGGAGCTTTAAAGAAAAAAAATAGATATTGTTTGGAAGTGGATCGTAATAATCGTTTTAACTTTCCGAAATGTCATACTATAGTTTTGCCATTCCAAAAGATCGCTGTCCTTTCCAATGTCGTGGAGAGTATCCGCTGGTTGTGGTTATGGGAGTGCATACATTTATATCACAATTGATGAAACGTGGTCAAACAACGCCTTCTAATCGTTATGTGCACCAGTCCGTAGTCGTGAGTTAACCTTTAACATGATGGACATACAGTACATATTATATTATGCGAAAAAGCTCGACATTGGCCAAAGAAAACACTCATTGAATATTTACTAGATAGATGCTTGGAAATTGATTATTTTCAATGATCAAAAATCGATGCTAATGTTTCAGTGGCATTTGTATGCTGATCAGACATCACATTGAAGTCGTGCCATCAATGCCAGTGCCATACATGCCGACAAGTATGAATACTTAGAAAGATTTGCACTAGCATTTACATTACAAATAAGATTGACATAAATGCTACTATTTACAATCATACTATGTTCACATAACACTTACGCTAACGTCATTTACCTTTACATGATACCAATATTATTTACACGTATACTGTGCATTAAGATATATATAGAAATATCCCCGTATACGTATTAATCCAGTTGAAATGCAAATATACTACTTTAAACTTGTGATATTTTTTAATAATAATATGGTAAACTTTAACTGAAATAAATTAAAATGTTCGTATATTTTTTAAAAGAAAGGATGACAGCCAGTTCTGTATAACGAACACGAACGTATGTGGTCAGTATCATATGTGGCGGTATGCACTTTATGGAAATGGTCGGGCACGCTACCAATATACGGCGGGTATGTTCTGTACATCATCGAACGGGTGTGCTGAGCGCAGAAGGGTTGTGTTGAAAAAAGGACAACAATGAGAGATTAAGAGAGAGAGAGAGAGAGTGAATAGTTGGAGTGAGGGATAAAGGAGAGAAAAGGGGGGTTTCTGTATTAAGTGGCAAATCCAATGTTCCTAATGGACGGTTACAACCCGGAAGTGCTTCTACTCTGACTCAATGCATTATGGGTAAAAATCAAAATACTAATTGCTGGCTGGAACCCAAATGCTGGTTGGTAGATCATTAATTACGACTTAATTACTCCACATCAATAAAGAGAAATATCCGCTCATAGGA
The DNA here is from genome assembly GCA_032361465.1 of Lepetodrilus tevnianus. Classification (NCBI taxonomy): domain Eukaryota; kingdom Metazoa; phylum Mollusca; class Gastropoda; order Lepetellida; family Lepetodrilidae; genus Lepetodrilus; species Lepetodrilus tevnianus. The sequence goes on from JAUTBX010185381.1 coordinate 8,977, forward strand.
TAAGCTGTCACTTCTATGAGAGGGTTCTCCACTACTATTCCTTAATGATGTTTAGTTAAGAAAAAGCCTTTACAAATTCCCATGCCGTGCGCTCAATATGACTTCCTGTGGTATGAAATGCATTTTCCTATCTCCCGATTTGAAATGTGTGAAATACAAGCCTGTCGCTTGTTACTAAATGACATCAGAATGGAAATGTAAACATTACGAAATGAGCTAATTGCCAAAACATTTTTATTAACTCAAGCAAAAGTGAGCATTAGTTCGGTTTGCCTTCGTCGTGCATAATCTGACATCGCCATAAATGGACTTCAAAGTATTACTCCAAGCATATAAAGACCCACAATAAACATATTGGTTGGCAAAATAATTATTGGTTCATAATACGATACAGTATTTTACAATAAAAGACAAACGCCTTTTATGTGGGCTTGCTTATTTAATCAATATGGCCACTCGCCAATTTATCCAATATTTGTATGGCGAAAGTGCATTTCTTAGTTTATCGCAAGTAATATCAATTTTATGCTCTCAAACAGAGAAATGGCGGGAACAGGTACATTATGGAAATACTTCCGTTGCTAGTGCGCAGACATTGATCGTAAGATACAAAACTGTGCTTGGAAAAGGAAGTGAAACAAGAACCGTGTTATTATGAAGCAATCTCGGTCTTGTTGGCTGCTGACAGTTGGACAATAATTGTACGTTTTTAGAGACTTCCAAGCAATAAAAGTCCGATTTCTTTGTCCTCTTTCTAAATCGAATTAACGAGGTCAACATAAGCTTGCCTTTCTAGTATGGATATATTTCTATTTTCGTTCTAATTGGTCAAACAGAGTCAGGACAATTTCATGCATAGTATTTAGAGTGTACAAGCGCTCGATCAGCTGACGTGTGGCGTCTCTCACAGGTATTGTCGACCGGAAACGTCGTCCATGGCGATACATGCGCAGTAAGTGGCCATATACATCCCAAGTTGTCCAGTATTCTCTCACCAAGGAACATTTCCGATAATCGAACATTCAGTTTTGCAAATACAGTATACAATTGATCTAATACTCCGATGAGGTGATCGCATGTCTTTTATATAGAATATCGTATTTGTTCAATTTTGAAGAAATATGAAGTATTTGTTCAAGAATATTCTTTACTAATATTATTGAATATCTCACATTTGATGACGATGGAAAAATAGTTGTTTCTTAAGGCTAGAAAACAATGGATATGACTCTTTCAATTTGCAATTTTATGACTTGCCATTTTATTTGTAAAACGCAGAAGTTCAATATCAAACTTTAGGAATCACGAAATGCCATAATGAAATGTCTGGGTTAGCTGTAAATGCACCTATTGCAATGTATGGTGCTAATTTATTTGACATTTTGTGATACTGTTTTAAGAATGCCAGAATGTATGTCAAAGGTCACGACCTAATGTTGTACTTTCAGAACATACTTGTTTTATTCATTGATATTCTTGAATGTTGAAAATGTATTCAATTATGTAAAACCTTTATAAAACAAAATGGAGTTGAAATGAGATATGAAATATCTTAGAGAGTTTATAATTTTGCAACGTTCCTAAGCTGTTTCCTGTATGAATTATGTCAATGATTTTCTATTGTTTATTATGCAATACATAGATCCATATAATTATGCATTATTATATATCTTGTATGAATGCACACACACACACAAAGACATTTTTATATTTCACATAAAAGTGATATGCTTGTGTATATGTATCACATATTCCAGACAGTAGTTATGCCGCCTACTGTTGGTAATAGCGTTAGCCTCGAAAGGTCGGTCTGGATAACGGAGTCTGATGAAAACAGATGAGGCACGCTGCTCTCATTGTAATACGATGTCTCTGTGAGCTCGGGTCCACCGAACATTTGTCTTAGGAATAACAGCATTATGTAATACCCTATAGCACTGGCAACTGACATTTACCTCCATCCAGTCTCGCTCTTTGAAAGAGAGAAGTCGACCAGAGTTTGTAGGAATAGCGGAAGCATAAGAAAACATGGAGATAACCGGAAACACGTGACTGGCGAGCAGACGATACCAGTACGTCTGCCCAGCGTCCTCTTTGAGAAGTTACACCGACCTTGCATTGAGAACAACTTGGATGTTCATGGGAATAAGAGGTGAACTTCAGTGTCATGTGCGTGAACTAAAACGTAGGTCAACCCCATCCAAACAAATAAATCTCCAAGTAACAATAGTTTTCGTTGTATGTAACGTTCCATGCATGATATTGATAAGGCAAGGGTTTATAGCTATGAATCTCAGTGCATATGAAGATTAGTTGTACATGTAACTTTATCACCCCCTGCACCACAGGCAAACACAATATGGAATCCTAACTGTATACACTTCCGGGTCAAAATACGTTTGACAATGAAATATGACAACAAACCGTGCATGTCTTTAATATCAGAAATATAGTTCGCTTCCGAAGTGACATGACTCTTTCTAATTGGAAAATATATGGTTATACAATGTATTATACTGGGTAGTATTTGTGGTAGGTAGACGCTTATTAAACTAAACTGCGGCTCTGTTTGTTTGCTAATATGAAGACAATTAGCGTATAACACACATTTATCAAATGTTATCTATACGTCTAATTATATGATCAAAGGGAATGTTCCTCTCAGAGTCTCAATAATATGCTGTACACATTTAAAAACATTTGAGGTAATTAGGAAAGATAATTAATTAGATAGACTACGGTATAATTCATTACGTTAGCAATGTGCCACAGATTCCACCGAAGACTTTCACTGTCTTTCATTGACACGTAAATTATTAATCTACCTGTCGTTGTAATAGCACAAACCGAATAAACCATAGAACATTACCACATTTAAAAAACAACGCATAATTAATTATTCTCCATTTCCTTTCAGTAGCTAATTTAAAATTAAACACAGACTGTCGGATTCTTTCTTTACTGCGTGGCTACAGTCTACTGAATGGGATAGCATCAATTACTAGTAAGTATGCTATCGAATGGGGACACGTTGTGTCTCATTTACAATGTTTAGCAAAACGATAATACAGATAGTAAATACAAAAAAAATACCATGTGATATGATTTGCCAGATTACCATTATGATGGTGTAATGTGATTGGCTAAATTACCTGCCGTATACTGAACCAGACATGTGTAATGGATAACATACGCGTGCCCATTCCTATTACCGTAAATACCTTTACGACATCAATTACCCAAATCACGTTCTAGCATTATGACATTTCCATTGGACGACTTGTTTACGACTTATTACAGCATTGCCACCTCGGTTTGTGGTTGTCATCTGTAACCGATTTGTTTGTAACACGATAGATATCATTACGTCACTGGCGTTAGCGCTCGCTGCTAATTAGGGAAGCTCACAGACTAATTTATAAATTTGGTAATAAGACACCGAGCATCGATGCCTCCTACATCTTTCGTCTGCAACCTGCCAAATGATAAACATCAATATGAGTAGTTGTCACGATAGCATTACATGGCCCAGTGGCCATAGGGAAAGATAAGGTCAAATAAGGTAATATAACCATACAAAGTCAATATTGACATTAACTGTTATTTAACACGACTTTTGAGGGCATATCATTTGCAGAAACTATCCGTTCGGTCAACGTCCATTCCAACTATTCAACGTTAATGATAGAGCGCGCGGTCATGAAAGTTTGTGTTAATCATATAAACGTTGGATATCCGTGTCGCCCATTGTCCTTCCCTGAGGAACTATTACTGATTATATTGTCATCTGACCAGCATCCGAACACTGTGCTTAGAACGTTTATCTGTCGCTGTGTATTGTTTAGGTTAATTTTACAGACGTGTCCAAGGATGGGACGGACATTGATAGTGTAAGTATAGTGCATCACTGTATTACAGCGTATTATAGTGTAAGTATAGTGCATCACTGTATTACAGCGCATTATAGTGTAAGTATAGTGCATCACTGTATTACAGCG
>JAUTBX010185381.1:13074-24173 GCA_032361465.1 Lepetodrilus tevnianus
ATTATAGTGTAAGTATAGTGCATCACTGTATTACAGCGCATTATAGTGTAAGTATAGTGCATCACTGTATTACAGCGTATTATAGTGTAAGTATAGTGCATCACTGTATTAAAGCGTATTATAGTGTAATATAGTGTATTATACTGGAATCCTAGTAGATGTCTATAATTCCTATGCATTGTCTATTAATTATAGACAATATAATTCCTACCGCATTGTCTATTAATTATTGTATTTAATATGGATATATCCATTGAAACATTACACGAAAGAATGTCATATGGATTAATACATATATATAGTATACGTATATTTGCATGTCTGTTTTCTATAAATATGAAACGTTTAGATTAATAAAATACAGTACATGCATACAACTTGAACAAATATATCGATACGTGTAAGAAATTAAACAAGGTTATTAAATAATAGTCAAGTTTTCCAATTAATATTCTGCGAGTCTTTGTCAACACAGCATCGATGCATATCGCGGCCATTCTATGGAATCTTTAGAACGCTGTCTTCAATACTTCGATGAATATAAATCGATGGCGAGGAATACTCTATGCGCTGCATGGAATTGAATCATAACTCACAACTCGCAATAACATCGCCTGTATTTGCATAAACCTGGCATTCATCATCGATCTATGATGCATCTAGGCCAGGGCTTGAGATTTCAATGAAAGATCAAAGAGCGAAGTTGAAAATGGTTTCCTCCCTAGAAAACTGCCCAATTAGCTACCATACACTTCGCAGTGTGCGGGACACACATTTCGGGGTTTCTTATTTACATAACTGCCGTCATATCGTGCCCACATCTCGTGCCAGTCTCGGACGTATAAAGACGTTATGCATCTTCGTGTGATTCCTGTTTATTTTCTGAGTAATACATGCTTGAGATAGCATAGATAGAATGGTAATAATGAAGCCCTCTATTGGTGCCTATTACTGCTCGAGCAGCAATACTTTACAGATAAACTATGGGAATCAGGGAGCTCGTCGTGAATTCGTTTATGTATCTGAGCTTCGGATGAAATAAGCTGCCTGTGTTATACTTACATAGGCTTTGGTAGACGTAAACACTCGACATGTAATTTCCAAATAGATAATATCACGACGACAGAGATATGTAAAATGTAACCACGAATATGGCACGTGTTCAAACCGGAAACGATTACTGAGAAATTACGCATAGCTTATGTTCAATGCCTAAAATGTATGAATTGACAACATTGTAATACAAGAGATCCTCACATGTCCACAACGTGCTGATACATCATTCCAGAAAGGCAACGAATGTTTTAACTTAATTGTTAGTTTAATTCTGAAAATCGAAAAGCCAACGATCCTACGATTCATCCGATCCCGTGGCACAGAACCCGATCCTGGACTAGCCCGTCGTCTCCGCCGTGTCTTTGATGTCCAATTCCTTAGTAATTTGTATAAACGATGGATAGTTCTGTGTGGCCCGACCACCTCTGACCTCTCGTGCAGCGTGCGCAGTCTCCGCGAGAACACCTCAGACATGAAATGAAGACGAATGGTTCTTATGGACAGATAGCCATCATCCGGGCGTCTCCTGAATCATGGTTATCTCCCCTAATGACATAACGCGTTAACTGGATCAGGAGTAGTTCTGTAATATACGCGAGGGACCAGTGCTTATCATATCAAGTTGTGAGGTTGTGACCACGGAGAAAGCAGAGACGAACACTGCGTGAATTGTTGCCCTGGATTAGACAATAACTACTGCGGATGGTTCTCGGTGTCGGGGTCACGTGGAGACAACTCTTCAACACTTCACTTGATATGGATTCTCATAAGACCATTACCCACTAATGAACGAAGTAGGTCTAATCGCTGGGTTGTAAGTTGTATTCTTGTCAAACTGGATTGAAATATGGCCGAGTTTCCTAGATGTTCAGAAAGGGAATCGTCGGTGAACTCTGTAACTAGAAGTAGTTGGATCAAGCAAACCTCCACCGAGGGGATTCTTCCCTTACAAAGCTGTTTAAATCAATTATCACGGGGCTACGCGTAGGACTGTATGGTATTGCTTCTGGTTTGAAGAGGTTTGTTCGAAATGCGATTTACGACCAGGTGAAATGCGAACAAGGATTTGGTTTCTTTGGCTGTAGCTGACTTTTAATAAGGTCCAGAGCCCGTCCAGCGCGCTAGACAGTAAGTAACCGCATTACACGGTCTTGTTTGTGAACCTACGCAAGGGAAAATAGTTCAAACATGCATAACACGGACACGATGCGATTGCCCTGATAGAAAGCAACGCTGAATCCCGATAGTGGTATTTGCTGGCATGTAAATTAAATGTCTAGCAGATTTGGTTTCAGTAAGAACTATTGGAAGAAATAGGAATGATGTCATTACAAACAAAACTTTACGCAGGTGTTCGTTTCGAGCACAACGTAGGTTGGAACATGATGGAGCAGATTAGCGTGGAAGAAGTAGCGAACGGAATACGCCCATCTGCACACTGGCACTGCCACCAATAGCCTATGCATTGATAGAACAGAACAGTGGGCAATTAACACGAATACTAGATTTGGGACACACAGTGAAGTATAAGAATGAGGTGAACGCCATAGTGATCAGGTATTTCGTATCACACCAGGCACATTCCTTTCACACCCATGGCCTGCTACGTTGCTCCACATCCGGTCCGCGCGCCATATACCTACCGAAACTCGCGCCAAACACAACATCCAGTTCCGTTTTAAGGTGCAAGAAAAGCTGCAGGTAGACGATGGTTCCATAATGTGTGTGTTTACAGCAGACATTGAAGGGTATTGACTTCCTAACAGGCGTGCACCAACATCCAGAAATATAAAGCATTCCCAACAGCTGGACCGAGCTGTCATAGTTCCAAGAACAATCCAAAGGTCTTACAAATGTTTATTCAGCGTTAGACTTTCACGTGATAATACACGAGAAAGTTTTCTGAGCCTAAATTATATCGCTACGTGTTGCTTAATACACCTTTCAGTTTTCATAGAGGCCTTGGAGGCTGCCAAAGTAAAGTATAGTTTGTCAGATTCGTGAAGAGCAGTGTCATGTATTTGGGATTTGCGGCCATCTCTTATCAACTGACGTTAACTAAAGTCATAGAAAAAGAAATCATATTGAGTTTTTCACATGTGGACAGCTATGAAAATAACTACATTGTTGACAGCTATGAAAATAACCCTATTATATTGTATTTTGAATCAGCAACGGAATAGTAATTATAACTTTCTATATATGGTCATATTCCGTCAATCCCCTCCTCTCTCTTCTCTCTGTCTCTCTCTCTCTCTTCTCTCTCTCTCTCTCTCTCTCTCCCTCCCTCTTCTCTCTTTATGTCTTTCTCTCTCTCTCTAGCTCTCATGTTACACGTTGGAACATCCTGTATGACAGTGAGTGAGTGGATCTGGAGTTTAACGTCGCTGCGGGACTGCATGACAGTTACTGCATCACCATATCAGTCACTTATTGTATGATAGAGCAAACAGACTTTTATTGGACATTTATTGGCTAAGTGTAGCATACTGTTTCTCTCAAGTGTGTAACTTGAACATATAATAGTTCTCTATCACATCTCCACAATTATCGATAGTAAACATTTCAGGACGGAGATAGTACATATAAATTTCAGCTTGATGCATCTTCCTGCTATTCTGTTGCAGTAATCAGCAATTAGCTAATCCCCTGGTTCCTGGATGTGCCACTACGGAAGCTAACACTGTCGAATATGGCCGCGCAAATCACCCATTTCGTTCTATGGATCAAGTCGCAACTCGGCACAATACCATGTTAAGTATAACAAGCTTTCATAATTCACTGCAATATATAAAAACTAAATTGTGTCGAACAAACGGCATTAGGAAGGCTATACACCGTATCCACGGGAATCACACGCACATACGCGCGCACACGCACATACACACACACACACACACCACCACCGCCACCGCCACCACAACCACCTTCACCATATTCAAATGATCTACCAAATTTCCAAATGACAATTTATTCTGACATCTCTCTGTTTTAGCGATCGTAACCAATTATATTGAAGTATGCCTGTTCCACTTCCAAGTACCAGGCAAGGAAGTCCTGCTCTGTCCGTCAGTCCAGACAACACATGCTGTCCCTATAACCAGACCTGGCGGGTGTTCACACCTATCACTGTACTGGAACACTCATTACAGTGCGCCCTGGATGAGCGGTCATGTTCAAACTTCCTTCAAGGCGTACAATTCTTGGCAGCGAGTTCTACATGAACATGGCTGGATTCGTCAGTGCGCCTGACGTATATATTGTGGATGTTTGACACACTGGTACTGCTCCGCTCCAGAGGTTCAGATAGCGGTCACTTTATTGGATTTAGTAATGCAATTTTCTCGGCCTGATATTATGGTAATGAACGTACAGTCGTGCAGGCTTACTGGTAGACATTGCTGGTTTGCATATATATATCGTCCAGGAGTACGTCCAGAGATCACTTCCGGAATGTGGTTGCCATGATTTACTGAGAATAAGAAACATAGAAAGACATAGATGACAAGACATAAAGAAAGAGGAAGGATGTGGAAAGTAAGGAAGAGAGAAGGGAATAAAAAAAGAGACAGAAGGAGAAATGAGGACAGAGTAAGAAAGGGAGAGCTATTGTAATGGGAAGAGATAGAGAGGGAGAGAGAGAGCTATAGTGATAGGAAGAGATAGAGAGGGAGAGAGAGAGCTATAGTGATGGGAAGAGGGAGAGAGAGAGAGGGAGAGAGGGGGAGACGAGGAACGAAAGAGAAAATGGAATATTACATAACGATTAAATATTGCCACTAATTGTTACATTCAGCAGAAATGGTTTTTGTTCCATGACGTTCTTACCTGATTTATAAGAACATACAGTGTAGCAATTTGTGTTTAACGTATTTTAGGGTTTTCTGGAATTGACCTATTAGATACATCTACACCGGCAAAATTGAATACCGTCGATGTTTCCCTTGGGAATTATATATTCTCATACCTGTCTGTGCGCAGAAGAGTTGCGCAATGGCTTCCTGCGGCACGTCAACTGTTGTTTGTTCTGAAGGCTAAGTAGCAGTAGCGGCGTGTGCCGAACCAATACGACTCTGTTAAACAGCTGCCCTAGGGCTAATTGCTTCAATTTTCACCAATCCTGTTCCTTTCCTACTTTGATTTGACTAACTAGCACGGTCTAACCGCTCATCTGTGAACATTTGATTTGCCTAACAAGACTACCCTGCTTTGATCCAAGTGTACCGTCGACTCCACCGTTGCTGCCGGGGAATGGCTTCCACCTACACTAAAACCACCGAGGTTAAAAATACATTGCTTTGGGAACAAGGCAAATTTTAGAATCTTTTACTGGGTATATAATGCCGTGTTGAGCCAGGATCTAGAAAAGATAGTCGGCATTTACGACTTTTGTGAATGTTGTGTAACATTGCCCAGCGTGTGATAGCGCTGGCAATCGTCGATGTCGTGTGTTATCACCACGCAGCAGCACGTCCCTCACAAAGTCTTTAATGGCGCGGTGCTAATTTCTCTTCAAGAGGGAGATTTCGCTTCTTCACGACAAGAAAACCTGAGAACCAGAAAAGTGATACAAAGGAAGTTTCTACGTATTGGCTTTCTTTAGGTAGTGGAATCAAACCGGTAATGGAGGTGCTTAGCTTTCAAATGACGTCACAACTGCAATTAAACCACGGTGCCAAGCTTTGCAATATTCCACTCCTAAATTTCCCCTCCTCGCCTCTCTCTCTCTCCCTCTCTCTCTCTCTCTCTCTCTCGCTCTATCTCTCTCTCTCTATCTCTCTCTCTCTTTCAGTCTCTCTCTATCTCTCTTCATCCCTATCTCCGTCTTTTTCTCTCTGTCTCTTTTCTCTTCTCTTGATCTCTTCTCTCTCTCTCTTTCTCTCTCTCTCTATCTCTCTTCATCCCTATCTCTATCTCTCCGTCTTTTTCTCTCTGTCTCTTTTCTCTTCTCTTGATCTCTTCTCTCTCTCTTTCTCTGTGAATAAAATGAACGTAATCTTGTGTTGTTGCTGGAATTTCCATACAATTCTTCCCCAAAGGGCCATAACCTGTATTCCTTATCAACACCAGTGAACGGTAGAATGATGATTTGTGACCAAGGATTTCTACAAGTCCTCATAAAATCGCATTAATCACCAAGAACTGTGCTTTACGGGTCACGTGAGCGGGAGTAGGAGCACGCGCAACTCGTGCCGACGCCATTGCGTATCCTGGGGAACAATGGCCCCCAATAAGAAGGGGTCAACACTTCGCTGGATTTTACGGGTTGAAATAACACATCAAAGACGTGGCAGTGATACACAGGCAGTCGATATGACCACGTGTCAATTTGTTTTCGAAAGAAAATAGATTAAATTAAATTGAAATAAGACGATATGCTTCATATCGGGCGTATTACTACGTAGCCTACTTCTAATACTGTAAATACTGGTTTGTGTTCAGAAAAGCCAATGCTACGATAGTTGGCACTATTACACAACCGTAGCGGGTCTCAAAGCCGGTTAGTGCTCCTATGTCCTATTCCGTCTAATCTCAAAATTGTTCTTCTAAATACAAAATGTGATAGCTATCAACGAACGCCCTGTTGTTGATACAGTGTAGGATTTTGCTCGACCAATTTCAGATGGTAATTAGTTTTTTTTAAATGATTACACACCTTGTCAGTCTTGTAATTGAAATAGCAATAATATTTATCAAATGACAACAAGGGCAATGCCATAGACTAGCACGGACCAGACTACGTTGGTTCCATAAAGTTGTTGAATAAAGCAAATAGATTATACATAACGTGTCGATATGTTTATTGTGAAAGAATAAAATTAATGTGGATGTGGAAGGAGGCCTACTACTAAATCTACTATATGGAATCTTACTGCCATTGGTACTGGCGTGGTTAATACAAACGCGCCAATAACTCCCCATCTCAAGTGCGTATTTGCCGCTGTTTATTATCCCGCTTCGTTTGCCTGTCATGGCGACCTATCTCCCCCCGCCTCCTCTTGTAGCGGTCCATGTCTCCTCTGCCGTCAGGACCAGCCGTCGTCGACTCGAGCAGGAGCCAGGAGTTGAGATTACACAGCACCGTCGTCACTTGGATAATCTCACTGCCGCGTCCCTCTGTAGTTATAGGCCTCGTCTACTTAAAAGAACCACTTTGGCTTCCACTTTGCGGGTACGAAACAGCGGCTATTGCCAGAATTGGGGGAGCATTCATTGTATGTCTGTGTTTGCCGTCTTGGACATGACATTGGGATTTCTTAAGCTTATCAACCGACCGGGTTAGTGTGAAAAGACATAAATTGATCGTTTTCATCAGTCAGAAGGACCTTTATATGCCAGGACGGCGGGGAGAATCGACACTTGCGGCTATACAATTAAAATACTATTGGACCGTCCGGACTTTCTATTCAGAGGGCTTGCATGCCAATGCTGTCTGTCATAAATACTAAAGTCAGATTGCCTTCCTATGGTGATTTATAGCATTATTATGGGACACTTCTGAAACTGCCACGTATAATGAAAACCTTTTTTTATACTTAGATCTTTACGTTTGCTCAGTAGCAATAAACACGTATATCTAGCCCGACCTTCGTGACATGCCTTAAACGTTTACGGACGAGCCGTATTCTCAGCCTGATAACGACATAGGTCTGCCCATTCTGCGTACATACCAACACAAATTAGCCTGTCAACCACTTCACAAAACATCGGGTGTTGTTCTGGCACAAGTATTTTGCTTTGCATTGAAATACGGGTTCGTTTATGTCTGTGTACAAATACTGTGACTACAATCAGAGCGTCTGGTGCATATAAACCTCCAGCGAGTCGAAGCATGTTGACGGGAGTATTATTTCATTATTAAACTGCATTGCATGAATTGATCCCTCACTGCATATTTCAAAAGGCGAGTTGCCTAATCTAGTCCAAAGAAATCTGTTATCGAATGACTCACCTGTACTGTGAGTTAAGTCAACCTAATTTATCACCGTATAGAAACGGAGGAGCGAGAAGTCAAATAGTATACCATACGCATATATGTTTGTGTGTACAGTCCCTGTATGTTATATTTCTATATGTATTAATGCAATAGTACTAAACTACTAATCACAGTGACATGCATACAGTACCTTCGGCCTACTATATGACCCACTTGCAATATGACAGAATGGCCGTTAGCGATCATTGTGTAATTATATATCTACCAATTGTCGTCTCGTATCAAAGCTATTCCGAGATCTCTATAATTACTAGGTGACAGTATTTCTGTCAGTACTAAATGAATACCGATGTCCTATAGCCATACGAAGGGATGTATATGTGACGTGAATATCTCAGTCTCAGGACGTAAGTCAGTGACACAGTCGGCGTCCTAATCTTCTATTGACAGCCGCATGGACTCCCTTCTACAATAGTAATCTATTTCGCTGAAACTGCTTGTGTTTATACTATTTACTAATGTATTCCATCATTCCATGTCAATAGAAGAATCAGCTGATAGGATATACTAGTAGAGAATGGTGTATGTTGGGAAGAGCTCTATATACTAGCATGCTATTATAGTTCTCGGTCCAGCTATATATCCGCATAGTCGAGATGACACTGCAAACGTTCTATACCTTCCGCTCCATGGGTCTGTCCAAATCTTCCAGATTTCAACATCTTCAGTAAGATAATTATCGGAACCCTTTGAAACAAGAATATCGAAAATAATCATTTAATAAAAAAATAATTTATAGCTGCAAGTCAAATTATGAAGCATGTCCTATTAAAATCCGCCGACATTTGTCAATGAATAGGCACGCTGATTGGCTTCATGATGGCTGGCTATGATTATAGACGAGGACGTCGACAGAAGAACGCATTTAATTACAAACCAATAACTCTAATTGGCGTCGATATCTGGCCGCATTCAGACTTCAGAGCTACCAGAATACAGCCACGTTGGCCTAGATATCAGCATTGATTCATTACCGCAGACCTAGATGTCTTTCTTACTAAGCTACTCGTAAGGATATCAGTATCAGGTGATACTACCAAAACCTCAGTATAGTCCCGGCTACGCATATTCAAAATTAGTTTCGTGTTGAAAGTTTCCCGGTCCCTTTGCATCGTCTTCACCGCTGATAGGATCCATCAATTTCCTAGACCAGGAGCGATTTCATGAGAATTATTTTGTCTCTTGAAGCACGCATGCTGGTCAAACCTATCGCTCCCTTATCCCTCATCTTAAAGCAATCGGTAAATAATAACATTAGACCATATTAAAGACATGACTAGTTGTGAGCCAGATAGCTTATTCATTTTCCGCTCGTGCTCTCGCCAAGCGTCGGTGAGAAATCTCTTTCTCCCATTTCCCCGTCTCCGTCTCTACCTCGCTTCACAAATTAATTAAGATTTAATTGCAATGTAGCTTCTCCGCACACAATCAATCAAGGCCAATGTAAATATCATTGCCTTAAAATCCATAAGTTTATCTCGTTCCGCTAACTTCCAATCGCCTTCCATCCTTGTAGGGTCTTAAGACAAATATTAAATTATGGCGGACCGTCTCTACGCGTCGACTCTAATAGCACGAGCAAGCTCATACGAGACGAAGCATTTAGAATGTTTACTCATGCATGAATGAAATATAGTATAAAGTGTTAATAGTGTTACTTCCAAGCGACCTCGTCTTAACCCTATCGCCGTTATGACGGAAGCGAAACTGCTTTACAACACCCAAGAGCGATTTAGCTAACCTAAGCCATACATTTCTTTCTCAAGTAGCCAGTGTGATATCATTAAGACAAATGCACATCGTTAAAGAAGACTTCACTGGAAATGTCGGACGGAAGAAGCGACCTTTATTTGAAACAACAGTGGACTATTCCTTGTCTTCATTGGTCACGTGTCCTCAGGCTGTGGCGCCGAAGGTATCCAGATACGATGCCAACATAACCACCCCTATCCAGAAACATGTTTAGTATGCATCGACGTATATCGAGCAAATATGTGTATCTTCTGTAGTGAAATAAAAACAATAATTATTAATCTCCGACGTGGTGTCATCTTACTAACACGCTGGCAGATCATTACTCTAAACTGTGTTATGTAGTATCTGGTCCAAGACCTTTATCTGTACAGTATAAGCAACATCAAGGGTCAATACATTACGTAGCGCAGACCTAAATACCATCGATACGACTGCTGGTCTATCACAATCAGTACGAAACTACGCTTCTATAAAACACCATGTGCCATATGGCGTACATCAATTGTATATCTTCGATTGTGTGCGTGTAGTCTGTGTGATACTAAATCAGATTGCGTAGCTCTGTATACAGCTCCCATGCACGTGCGGGCGAGGGATGAAGCAGTGCGCTATCAGACAGTGCCAATACGCTATCATACAGTGCCAATACGCTATCAGGGAATGCTTTGTTAAGTGATACCTGCTCTCTGGACCAGGGAATCTTGGCACCAGGCTGGTGTTTTGGAGATGTCAGCCTCAGATACCAGCCATTGTAAAGGCCATCTTGGTGGAGTCCCCGGACGACAAGACACAGACCTGCGTACTTATCTCCCTTCCCTTCTCAATATCATAGATATGGACTCGTTGTATATTTTACGGTGAATGTCACAGGTCAATCAAGAAAATATGTTTACAATAAAGTCTTGATGTTGTAAAGTATATGTTTTACTTTATATTTGCGCTCATGCACGATGTTCATAAAACATGGCAAGCTTGTATTAAGTATTGGTCATTGACGTTAAATACTTTTCACTTGAAGACGACATACTCTCTGGTATGTCGTCTTCAAGCTCTAAGATCCACGTCACCAATAATCACAGTTTAAACATTCATAAAACCTGGGTCAAATTGTTTTAAGTTAACCCATCTGGCTACCAAAAGTACATCTGGCTACGAAAATACACTACGTGGTTTCACGAAGCACGTTGTTTATTCGAAACAACGGCGTACAGTGCATGGACAATCGAGTGATTTAATCGGTTGTAGACAGTGAACGTGCTGCGGCATTCTCTGTTTTATATTCAGTAGACAG
>JAUTBX010185382.1:0-15288 GCA_032361465.1 Lepetodrilus tevnianus
TATGCAGTACTGACTAGGGTACGAAGCATCCGTCTGGCGGGAAATTCAAATAAATTGGTGATTTATAACCTATATTACAGTAGCCTATACTCACTTGAATGAGATGTATGTATACAGTATAAATGAGATACGCGTATAATAATAAATATGACATTAACATGGAAATGAGATGCGCATACTATGTATATTATAAACAACTGAATTAATGTGTGCACGTATAGAATAGTGATCGTTATTTTTAACATGTGTATCAGTTTATTTGAGAGTTAATCTGCAATATTATATAAATCATACATCTACTACTTCAACATATTTCAAAAATAAACATCTGTCACCTTCTGCAATGTTAATTAGTATACCGGACAACAAAAGTTAGTATGCCAGACAGGAATAGTTTTAGATGACACGTTACCTGTGCAACTTATGCAATATTTCGGCATTCATTCCAGTGGGGAAAAAATAGGCATATGTTTACCTCTTGATAACTAATCGACTGCATATATTTCACATACAAATATGTTCCATATAGGCTACATGGATTCGTCGATAGCTTATCAAGTATAGCCCCTACATAGTGCATATATATATTACAATTACAGATGCAGTACTGGTATATGTGATTTCATAATGCTTAATTTAATATTTATGTATAATATATCCCGGGATATATTTAAAATAGGAGTCTCCATTGACACATGCCAACAGTTAGAATGACAATCATGGCCGCGTGTTGATTCTCCACTCTAATAACCCGCCAGTCTGGCAAGTCACGTGACTAGATATGCAAATACATCGCCCGCCTATGTGAGGCTGAAGTAGGATACTGGCTGGGTCAGGTATAAAAGCCCTAGACACAGGGAACCTCCATGAATAACCTACCACCAACACCACGATCTCAAACAATGGACTCAAGCTTTGACCTGTACACTCGCCTCTACGAAACAGAAGTCAAATTCAAGAAGGCATGCGAGCAAGTGGTACTGTTAAACGACAAACTGGAAGGATTGCAGCGACGTTACGACAAAGCGCGAATAGAAAACCACCGCTCTTTCCGTTACAATCTGAGACTGCGCATGGCGACAGTGGAGGGAGTGAGGAACGCTTACTATGAGTATGCCTGTGATAAAGCCGAGAGAATTGCTGAACTGAGGTACGAGGTGTCACAGTTGGATATAGACTCGGATTCAGACGATTCCTACGAGGGTCTGGGTTCCACGTTCGACGGTAACGATATCAGTGATGACGAACTTGATGATATTACGGACGTGGCTCCTGTGACGACCTAGACTGTATGCGACCTTTCGCTCACCAATAGCCCTTTTCAGGGCTAACCAATATCACAAAAGAATATTTTAACATGTGTACTGTAACTTGCAACAATGTTTTCTCACGGGGTGGTTGAATTTTGCATGGTACGTAGGTATAAAGGTGGTGGGGGTGATGAAATTGGTCTGGGGTTTGTAAACTGCTGGTGTACAAAAGGTAAGTTAAATGTCCATGTCAAGTTCTATTCATGGCTAAATCCGCTTTAAAATTCTAAATATACCTTGCTCTCAGGCGATATTTCCTGATTTGCGTGACCCACAGTCGACCTGAGGTTCAGAGGTGACCCACACTCGACTTGTGGGGTCAGAGGAACCCCCAGGCAGGATCCCCGTAGGGTGCGAGATCGTAATCCGTGTCGCAAGACTCCAGACACATTAACCAACATTATCCCACATAAACCAACACATCCGCTAGGTAGTTTCAAATACAAGTAACTCCAAGTTTGGCTACACACGATCTTGTACGTGTTTTTATTAGATTTCGAATATTTCTTGTCAGATTGAAAACGCGCCTCCGGGTTATAAATTAATGTTAATAATAAGCCGTATGTTTTGAAGTGTACATAATATAATTAAACTCTTACAGTGTCGAATAATTTGTTCTTAAAGTAGTGTCCACAATGCTACTTTAATATAATTGCATCTGTGTTGACTGTATACAGAAACACATGGGGTCAATGCAAGCTAAATATAAACACATGCTGTTATTGATCCTTCTGTTGATACGCTGTATTCTGGTATGACAGATTACATTAAATCGGGTCATATGCGTGTAGGTCTAGGCCTAAATATATACTTTCAGCCTCCACCTTTCTATACTTTATTAGGTATTTAGAAGAAAACATGACATTAAATCAGTGTGAGTGAACACTTTCAGCCTTCATCATTCTAACAGGTATTTGGAATAAAACATGACATCAATGTGAGTGAACACTTGCAGCCTTCATTATTCTATAGTTCATGTAGCCTATGTAGAACAAAATAGATAAGTGTTTTCCCTTTTAGTCTAATCCTATTGAATTTGTGACAATAAAATATGCAAAAGCAAAGATACAAATTAAAATGCCAACATTCTGTGTCATTCAGGCTTACTTCAGATATCTGACGGATGTTGTGAAGTGCGCATGCCAGGAAGTTCCTCACGAGACACACATGACGATTATCCTAATTGAAGGAGTCGTGTTCGAGGAGTGTTGGTCGTAGCCCTCGCCACGTAAGGAGGGGATCACAGTCATATATGTCTTTGAAGTTCACTATAAAAGCACCAAGCTTCTTGTGTTAATCAGTTCGTTCTGGTTCCGTTCAATCCAGGCGTTACCGTTGTCTTTACGATAAGGATATTTAAAGGGTATTACCTAATAATCTCAGATGTATAAGCCAGAAACAATTACTCTGATGCAATGTATTTACACAAAGCTTTCACATCTTGGGACTTTGTATCACACTTTAAATGTAAGACGCCACGGGTGATGCTTACATGTCAATACTAGTTGGGGAATAATTCTACAAATGCAACATATGTGTCCTAAAGCTGCCCATACACGATCAATTGAATGACAATGAGATTATTAATACTGGATATTGACAATATTATTGACCGTTAGTGGGTGATATTGAAGCACAAATGTGTACTATTGGTGAGCAAAAATAAAATAAAATCATTAATAATAAAGTATCAATTGATCGTATGGGCCGCTTTACTTAGGAGATATAATTATGTTAATAATTGTATAGCATGAACTATTTATTATTGCCCACATAAAGAATTGCAATTATTGTCCCAAGATGACTAGCATTATTAAATGTAATCCGTGATAACTATTCCCACTGTCAATGAACATGCACTGGCTCATTTCCCTTTTCAACTCTATATATGAAATATACAACCCAGGCTGTAATGTTCAACCTCATCCTACCGGGTACCCATTCACACCTGAGTGGACTGTATCGTCATAAATAAACAGACTCATGAAAATTAAATAATAACAGATTCAATGTAGCTGATGGTTGAATGTTTTCAATAAATCGTCTCACTTGTAAAAGCGAACATAAAATATCTACTTGGTTTCCATGACGTATTTTTTTCTATATTATAAAGTTACATAACACGTAATCAAGTGGGAGAAATAGTAGTAATAGTATTAGTAGCAGCAGCAGCAGCAGTAGTAGTAGTAGTAGTAGTAGTAGTAATAATAATAGTAGTAGTAGTAGTAGTAGTAGTAGTAGTAGTAGTAGCCCGTCAAACAATAACCGTACGATACAGACATTTGAAATGATTTACATTAATAAAATAACATAATAGAACCATTCATAGAATTTAGTATAAATACGTCGTGTGTCCATGGCTAGCATCAGGAGCTACTGGTCTGTAATATTGATGCTGCAGTGCAGTGCACTCTCTCTCTGCACGATTACGATCACAAAACGTGTAGTCTCTGGTCATGCTCCACCACGTGAAAAATCAATACTCGCACTTCACATTTTGATTCCTGCGCTAAGACCACTCGCAATTTTGTTTTAGAATACATAGATTACACAAGAGCACTGGACGCGTATGTTAACACAGATGCGCGAGCGCGTTCTTAAACAATAGTCGTCATGCTTAATTTTTATACTATTTGAAGTAGATTTTGTCGCAGTACGTTTGTAGTAACCTTGACAATACATGAGATTTTTAAGCACCGTATTATGCAAAGCAAGAGAGTGATACAATAACTCGTCCAGGAAGAGAATTATGTGAGCGTCGTTGCAAGCCCTGTGCATTAGGCTGATAAATTGTCTCCAGTGACAAAATATCGACCAATCGCCTCAATCACTGGCTGTCGTACGATGCGCAGAGATGGACTCGCCTTCACGTGCGTCCAAGAATTTTTTTTGGGTCCGTTTTGAGGTCGTGAAAGTCGACCCGCAATGTTAACCCTTTCCCCACAGGGATGAAACATTCAATAAACACCTCCCTTCCCTCCCGTCATTTCGTGGCCTGTGCTCCACAGCCCACTTCTCCCATCCCTCTCTTATCCAGTACAGCGGCCGTACAAAGTACGTGTATCTGTGGAACCAGGACCTCTCTCTAGCCTGCAATACAGGGGGGCTGCTATTACGTTGTGCAGGGGAGAGGATGCACTGAGAGGAGTGCACTGCCCCCAGGTGAATGAAGATGGGTGGGGCTCGCCATATGACAAAGGAGCGACAAACTCTGTATACAATATTCTTGGAGTGAAACTGGAACATAAAGTGTCTGCCATCCCTCTCCTAGGAGCTAACGGTTAACGCTTGTGCAAAGCTCGTGTATTTCTCCCTCGGCGGTGTTCACTCACTCCAGCCTCTCTATCTGTGGTTTGATCCGAGTAGTTACTTCAGAATCCTACTGGAGTCGGGTGCGAGAGTGCGAGAGACTGCGGACGAATGCCCAGAAGGCGAGCTCTGGAGGCTCGACCTGTAGTCTTGACCGGACGACGGGTGTTGTTACCATCGAGTCGCGATGCCGTCCATGGTAAGGTTTATAGGAGAATTGGCGGCATCGTCAGCAACGGGTGGCAACCGGAGAGCGAGTTTGAGGAGAGGGTCTGAGATCATCGGAGAGCGTTTGGAACACACGATACACTTGACGTCACACTCGTCAACACCGTCAGCACATGACAGCGGTTTGGGTCCCTCGCCGTGAGTACACTACGTCATACGTCAAGCTTGTCGCACTGTCCTACAACTCAGCTATTGGCTGAGCCAAAAACGCCTCTGCCTCGACGGTGTTTATACGTATATAGTATATGTACAACGGTCGTACCAATATTTACTCTTTGCATTACGCAACTACTGTGACTTAATTTGAAGCATAGTTTATCATAATTTGTTACAGTTAAACATAATGTATACGATACTGTTCGGTTTGTTTTGCATGGTCTGATATATTTAGGGATGCGCGTGATATTATGCAACGGTAAATATGTTATCCAGATCCAACCATGTTAGTATTACAGGGGATATTTGGGTGAGGCTATTGACCACGTGACCAATGTCTGCCCAGGCAAGACGGTTCACAGGGATTTGCAAAGTGTAGTAATACACACATCAATGTATTGCATTGGAAATATATATGCCCATTCAAATCGGCAAACTGCGTCAAAGGAATGAGTGAATTCAAACTGTGCCGACTTCCAAAATTAAACAAAACGAACATTGTTATTATAAGAAGTGTGGGAACTACTTTCCGTAATGGCCGCTGTTCTGGGAAAGTTAACGTCAGATTGAAAACACAAGCAGAAATGTGTGCGTCTTTGATGTAGATAGCAGAACCTAGGTCATCAATATAGGCCAACGATGTTACCATTTAGTTTAGAACATATTACTGATCTCATTCGTATGAATGTGAACCAGGCAGAAAGAACAACTTTCAAATAATCCCAAATTACGAATGTTCTATTATTGGACATCACGTAATCACACAGGGAGACAGGGACACACAGGCATTCAGCTTGGCCGATATTGATGTCATTCGTTATGGTAATTCCTGTTTTCTCATGTCGAGATGATGGCAAATGTCCTTAGATGCAATGTGTTGAGTGGAATGCTGTTCTAATTTTTAATCAGTTTGTTCCCTTTGTATTGTCTTGTGCAATATGAATTCTGAAAGCGAATGGCTCGCTGGCATTTATTAGTTGTTATCATGATCTCGTGTGTCTTGGCGTATTCATATATTAGAAGGAAATAGTAATACTCGTCGTATTATAGCTTTGCTGCGAATGCAGGTCATACCATGTATTTTCTACTGGATAGCATAAACAGGGTTTGCGTGAACAGCATTGTCTTCGAGTATGCCATGGGGAGTGAATCTGACGCATGATAAACATCCATTATTAAGAGTAGTACTCCTACGAATACTACTACTATCAATAATAATAATAATAATAATAATAATAATAATAATAATAATAATAATAATAATAATAATAATAGTAGTAGTAATCTTTTAAAACAATATTTATTGGAATAACTTCCTGTATCCACGAACAGCTAACCTGATGGCTATCTGAACATGTCTCCCGAATAATATATACTATAATATTGGTAGTATTATTATTAGTAGTAGTAGTCACAGTATCATCATAGTTATGATTATTATTAGTAGTATTATTATCATCTCAACTATTAACATCACCATTATTATCAATGTCCTATGTTCTATGAACATATTCCTTCAGTGTGTATATATACATAGAAGTATTGAACAACCGTATCCTAGAGTATGGGTGCACATTGGGGTCATAAAAAGCGTCTGAATGATGGCAAGTATGTTGGAGTCCAGCTGTACGGAGCGTATAAAGATGGAGATCAAAGGCTGATAACATCTTCGTTGCTGGATACCTGGAATCAGGTACATTTTATGTTAACCAAGTCCGTCAGTATAGTGTGGAGGATACTGGATAAGGGGGAGGGGGGTCGAGAGAAAAGTATAGAAAGACAGAAGACATACAGGGGGGAAAAAGAGAGAAAAGAGTGGAGGGTTGATGATGATATAGATCTGTTTAAAGAGATTTAAGGTCGGATTGAAGGGTTGGTAATGGCATGAGAGAGAGCGAGAGAGGGAGAGCATTTTCAAAAAGTCAGCATTTTCAAAATTCCAATAACATTTGCCAGTAGGCCTATACTTGTTCTACAAAAATGCATCACCTGTCCCGTTTGCTAATTCCAGGGATACATATTATGTTCTAAAATTCCAGAACTATCTGATAATTCATCATCAGTCCACGGGAGTAGCTTGTTTGATGTTCTGATACTTAGAAAAACAACGACCATCTTCCATATTGATATAAGTCCTTCTGAAGAACTATGAATGAAACACCTGCCGCGTTAGACGTGCCTCATGTGTGCGACATATGTCTTTGGATAACACAGGATCTGTGCAACTACTGGGCCCAGAGTCTCCGTGTGCAGTGCAGATGCGACACCTGTTTGTGTGCAGTAAACGCATATGACAAATGCTTTGGAATTAGCAATTATCTTACAGACGTGCGTAAGCTTTCTTCATTCATTAACTCTACCAGTCATCGAATATTAATAGTCAGTCATTACATTCAGATTACCTTGAATGTCACCGTATTCTTATAGAAACTAATACCGGTAGTTTGGGGAAATGACGATACATATTGTGGTAGGAACTGTGGAAACATTTGGATTTTATATTACTCAAATATCATTATTTTAATGGAAATACATTAATTATTTAATAGGAGATATTCAGCTAATGTTTCTAATTTAGATATGCAATGCACTTTTGCTAAATCCAATGTGCATATGCAAAGTTCAATTTTCATTTTTAAGAATGTGTTGATTGTTATATCTATATATATATATTAAGAATTGTAAGAGGGCTATCTTTAGTTGACCGAGATGTAAGGTTTACACATATCCGCTTAATGGTGTTATTTGCACTTCTCGAATAAAGCAGTAAACACGTCGTATATCCACATCATTCAAGTGTGTACTGTAAATGTATGTTGCTCGCTTTCAACGTATAGCTTATGTCATGAGCTATTGAAGATGTCGAGTACCAATTGTAATCAGATTTCGATACCAGTTTGCGTTTAACTGCGTGACAGAGTATGACAAACACAATCAAAACCATGCGATGCCGTTGCTAAAGATGTCCAGCCATTGTACCATTATCCTTCTCTTGTTTTTACACCTCGTATGAAGATGCCTAGATGGCTATTCTGCCATGGTAAAGAAAAAGAGTCTCTTCTGTTCTTCAAGATGCTTTGATTTCACGCCATACATTGAGATCTGTTACACAATTGACCAAACCTACCTTCAAAACTCCCGTAAGATACGTTGTGCATATAGAGTATACCTTAGTGGAAATATATGCCTCACTACAGTTAATTCAAGCATCTTGACGTGTTATATGGGGGCACAACCACTGGCCGTGATGACACCTACAATATGGTATCGACATACTTCTCGTGACTGTCCCTTATGCATCGAATGAATATGTTGATTAATAGACTCTCTTCTATGGATATGGACCTCGGAATGGTCGGGCCCTATGGCGTATATTGGCAAGCTACGTCCCCGTGATTGATTGATGGACAAAGCTATATGCAGCCATTCGATGTCAAAAGCTTGCAAGAAAGTTTCACGAATAAGGCAATCGAGTCGAGGCCGAGGGTCGTAGCTGGGCTCATCACTTCGGGATGCAAATACATATTTATAAACCTTTGATTGATATAGATGGAATAAGAAGTGGATATTATTGCTTGCTTTGCAAACGGTGCGAATTTATGAGATGTTAAGGCATAGTAAATGTAATCACCGCGCAAATCCTCGATAGCAAGGTGCGCCTATATGAGAGAATACATGATTTCTTAATGAGAATATATTGCTTTTATTACAGAGGTGTCTGAAGTTAATACTCTCTCTTGATCTTCGATCCAATGGATGCAAATTGGAAGTATATATAAAACAGAATTCCAGAGTATTTAGGGTGGGAAAGAGCGTTTACCAAATATGGTTTCATCCATGTTGTTGGCATCAATTGTGAGTTATTAATTCGTGTTATTTTGAGTTCAATGCTGGAATTGGAGTATTTAAGGCTTGACACCGACTGCATACTGTACGCTGTATATTTATGTTATTGACAATGCATACCTTGTCGGCGTAAAACTATGAGTGTATCGGCATACTCTTGTATTCATACACTATACCCTAGTACATGTACTAGTAAAGCACAGCTGTTCGCGGTATACTTTTACCATTAGCATCCAGTTAAAATACCATCCTATATCTCTAAACGATATTCGTGAAATCATAATCCTAACAATTTAGATCTGGATATTTACATTCGATATTATTTATGGCCACAACATAATTCCATTTGCATTGATTATTGGTTTACGATACGAGTAATGCGAACGTGAGCGGCTGTTCCTCGATATTAATTAATTAATAAGACGGTGCGGGATGTAATGAGGGTCATCGTTCAAAGAAGAGTGTCATCCAAGTATCACCACCAGTACGCTGTAACGGTAGTCCCACGAGTAAGGAAAATAGTACAGTTCTGTCTGTAGTATATTAATGATGTAGGAGACATCGCTATACTTTACCAGAGAGCTGCCTGCGATACTATTCATGATGTGTTTAACTTTTAATATGCTTAGATAATGTACCGCGGTATGACACTTTTGATATGTCATGTGTTATGGCAATGACATGCCATTAGGTGTATACAATGTATGTAGGCCTACACACTCCTTCAGTTTGATGCAATGTTCTTTTAAGTATACCAATTTGGTAATCGTTTCTTATATTGACATGCATCAAACTTGAATATTGAACTTAAATACTTTGATGTATTTCAAGTCTATCAATGTGATTCAACACACTCCTTCAGATGAAACCCTGGACATAGCTCTATTTGTCCTCAGCTAGTAATCCAGAGAGATTAAATAATCACACGACGAGGCAGCTAGGCAGCTGACAAAAATCGTGACGTGACAGTTGCATCGATCGATTCAAATTTGGATTGACGTTCGTCCCCACCTCTCGCACAGAACTGCCCACATTTCCCCGGTTTCACATGAACCCCTCTCCTTGTATCCATCCATTCTCCAGATCTCACGCTCTCCCCGGACCAAGAGCCGGAGACCTTCGCCTGCTCGTATTACTACGCGCTGCAAAGGCGGTAAATTGACGGGAAGCCTCCGAGCTTTGATTTTTCAGTGGCGATTGTAGAACTGTTCGTGTCCAGTTATAGAAACGAAGTGACAACGATCGAAGGAAGGACTTGTGTCAGTGGCCACGACGGCGTCGCGTATGGACTACGTGACTTCCAGAGACGGAACCTGGGCATACACCTGTGCGGTGGGATGAACTCGGTGCTGTTTCTTAAGTTGGAGTTTGTGCCAATTTTAACTTCGTTCGGAGCTCGTTCCGGTAATTACAGACACATCAGAATGGCTTGGACGTCACACCTATGGTGGTACGTATATAAGAGCGGTCTTCCCGATGTATGTACATCGTGTAATAGCGCGTGCGATCGATGACATCCAACGGTATTAGTTACCTGAACAAAGGTATACCTGTTGAAAGACGGAACCACCTTTGTATGCTTGGTAACGACAATAATATAGGATGTCTATTAGTTTCGTCAACATGCACGTTGATGGGTTAGTGTGATAACTTTGATCCTAGCGTGTGTTTTATAAACATAGAAAGCATCATGCACCGCTTAGCAGGAAGTGTATTTTTCCTCCCCTTGGTATTTTTTTTTTGGTCCGGTGCGCCGGGCTAACAGAACCTCTCCTCACAGAAATGCTTAGTTTAGTTTCTTCATGACGTCAATGCTTATATCCAAAAATAGAACATAACATCCTCTTTGAAATGGTCCAAATGCCACACGCCTTCGATGTTCGTCCGTCTCAGGTTACATTCCTGAACATTATCAGAAGGGGCGCATTCTGTTACTCGCGTGTGCCCACTCAAGTGCACGCGCGAACTTGGGGGGGTAGTGGTTTAGAGGTTGGGGGGTTGGGTCCCAGAATGCCTATTACACTTACCATGGAATAAACCAGGAAGAGTTGGAGAACTACTTGAACTTTACTGTATACATACTGTAGTATCACCGCCAGCGTATGGCTATGTCATCCCTTGTGTTGTAGATGTTCGCCTAAACTTGTATAGTGTTTGTTTAACGCTCATTTCGCATTCATTCGAAGTATAGTTTACCTATGGAACAAGAACTACAACTCATTAACATTTGCAGGAAGAATATTAAAAATATATGTAGATAATTAGATAAGTTCATAGTACTGGAGGGAATATCTCATAATGGTGTCAGTGTAAAGGTTTATTTGTTTATATATCGTCAAGGGATAAACACGATGCCTGTAAAATGAGTTATATATATAAATTGATATAGATTAAATATTTCACTAACATACCTAGTTTTAACTGCATATTCACGTATTGGGTCATTTAAGTTCTCTCTCTCTCTCTCTTCTCTTCTCTTTCTCCCCTCTCTCTCTCTCTGTCTCTCTCTCTCTCGCAAACGCACAAGCGAACGTAATACAAATACATAAATTGGCTATCGTCCTAAAATTAGAAGCTAGAGATAAAATAAAAATGTCAGGCAGTTTGCATACACCCCCGGATCATATGATATGTCATCGCGTCATTCTTGCAAAGTCGCCCACATCTAAGTATAGATTAGCATGCTTTTATTTGATACTATTACAAGAAAGTCATTGGTATTCTTAGCAGCAAATCCCAGATAACCGATACGCATATAGACACGTCTTCATTATTTATGAGCTTAATATTCTTCAGATCGTTTTCCAGAGTTAAATTTAGCATACTAATGTTACATTCAGTAAGATTGCACATCTCGTATAGAATATAAAAACAACGCAAGATACTAATAATTAATGGTAGAAACATGTACCTTCGAAGTTGATACTATCGGTAACAACTTGATAATGAATACATACTTACTTATGAAATAATAATATAATAATTGTAATGAGCGTAATCCCTATTATTTTCAGGCGTGTAGTATTTATCTTAACATAGGTGTGTCCGTTCAGAAGACGTGAACACACGCAATCCCTAACACTTAGCGTTAAATCAATGAAATATTACTATTATTCCATTCATAAAATAGTCTGACAGTATATATCCCCAACTACGACAGCGTTATTTAATCATACTTGACTTCTAAACATGTCTATTGTTAATTGAATTAGTGGCCGTGAGGACATCCGCATGCTACTAAACTACAACGTAAGACTACCCAAGTGCACGTACATTAACGGATAAACACGTGTCCGATTGTTAAGGTAGCTGTATGAAAACACATCTCAGTGGAAAGTCAATATAGAAAGTGCTTACGTTCTATGGAAGTAATCTATCAGATATTGATGGGCAATGTTAACCCTTACTATGAAGATAAGAGGATTACTTCAGCTTACGGGGTTAATTTTCACAGCAAGGTCATTTAGGCTGAGCCCAGTCCACTCGATGAAGATTGCAATCGTTAGCTGTATGCTTTGACCATCATGAATAACTACGGTGAATCAATCATGTATAGTACGTAGATGCATGTGCACATTGCAGTGACCACAGCCTCGACATTGCATGGAGTATATCAATACTAGTATAATGACGACGATGTTGATAGTGATGATGAAGATGGTGATTGTGATGTTGCTGATGAAGACGATATGATACCTTCTGTCAAGTACTACTACTACTACTACTACTACTACTACTACTACTACTACTACTACTACTATTACCATAACCACTTACTACTACTAATAATAATAATACACATACTAATAATAGTAATAGTAGGGGCACACATCCCAACTCGTGTCATGTGTTGAGGAGCGGTATACAAAAAGCAGCTTTACAACTTGATTCCCAATCCTCATTAATTTTCTTTTGAATGACAAAAATATGTTTAAATCAAATCGAACCAACCTACGCAACCAACTATTGACGAGTTGTGGAAGTTTATTAACGTCGCTTTCTTATCAGACAATCTTAACTACCGCCATACATATATCTATACAAGTATTGCTATCCTACTGTATACGGGTGACAGTTTGTGGTTTTTATTAATTACATTGTTCAATATGTACTGATACATTGCTCAACGCATACATTACGTGAATTTAACTTCCAGTTTATTCTACCTCGAACAGAATTATGGTAATGGCTAAGGCCTAAGTACAAAGAGGGGCTGGCTCGATGGCAATCGGTCAACTGTATACAATATAGTTCGGAGTCATCAAAATTAGTATGTCCATCTGGGTCCATATGCCCTTTACACAATTGTCCGACTTAGTTTGTCGTGAATGAAATCACTATTTCACAGAGCCTGTAAAGGGGGGTTACAATACCTTAGTGGTCGATGCAAACTAATTCTAGCTAATGTGAATGTGATGTATGCGTTAATGCGTGTTCCTAGATACGCCACTATAGACATAGCACGCTTTTATATTATTAAGGCATCAATAATCCCATCGTCCCGGCATCCCAGAGGACAGGATGTATTGGCATTCAGTGTATGAGAACATTTCTATTCTGCAATTATTTTCCCGATTTGTTATAATAAGCTCCATAACACTACACGCGACGTTTATCACATCCAGATTTAATAATAATGGGGTTAACACAATGCCGATACTCTGTCTAGATAACAATGTAGATTTTATTGGTAGATGGCCGTCATACAATAGTAAGATCGATGTGGTTGTTCAGTTGTCTGGTTGGTCATATGACTGGTGTGTGGTTATTACTGATAGATGATGATACTGGTATAGTGATAAATGTGGTCGTTCAGAAACAGAGATACAATAAGGACAGTTATTTATCAAATACAGGCTAGCGCACACAAACATAAATATAGCCCCCTCACACCACCAACACTCCACCCCCACACTTTATTAGTATCATCCACATCTTCATGTATATATCTCTCTCTCTCTCTCTTTCTCTCTCTCAATATATCTCTCTTCTGCCACCCCCTCTCTCTCTCTCTGTAGATATCTCTCTCTCTCTCTCTCACACACACACACATACACATACACACACACAGGCAGGCACACATAACAGATACATACTCTCTACATGTATAGTATAGTGCTAGGATTGTCCGTGCTACTGTTGCCATACATGGCATTTGATGTCGGCTTGCATCCTTGACGTCAACCTGCTCGGTGTGTTTTCCCAGTCTGTGTCGGAACTAAGGAGTCCTGGGTTCAGCTTTGATAGGCCAAATCAAGGTGAAACCAGTAGTGGTTACTTAGCACCATTCTGCATGCCCACTGAATCGTAAATATTTGGCAATAAGTGGACGAGACTGAGTTTGCCAGAAATACGTGGTCACCAGCTGCATCGTTCATTAACTCGAGACCTGCGCCGCCACATGGCTGATAAGTGTAATTTGCCTCCTGGAAGTAAATCACGTGTGATTTGACGTTATTTTGCGAGGCTTCCTCCAGGTAATTGCGCTCATGAAATAGCCCATCTTTCCCGCCAACTATTAGTGTCGTGGTCTGATAAAATGTGGACGTTTATACCACATCATCGTGAACACTACACTCACATCAAGACCCATTTGTATCTCGGTCGTACGTAGGGGAGAAAAAGGCCCTTGTAAATATAATCAGTACACTTTTCTGTATGATACTATGCCGGTCCGTCGACATAAATAGAAATACTGACTTCCCCGCTAATAAATGTGTGAACGTGCCCGTTGGCCAGATAGCTGGATATGTGTCAAGTGGCGCTAACCATCAATTCATTCACCTTAGTCTATCCTACTCAACACACATTGGCCCGTATTCTCGAAATTTCTTATCTAAGAGAACAGATATCTTCAAAAAGTAACATAAGCAGAAAAACAGTTAGGTACATTCTTAGTAATTATGAACTTCTTAGGACTTCCGGAGTTTCGAGAATACAGTCCCTTCTTTCTATGAAGAGGTCGTACATTAGTCTGTGCGTAAGTCAGGGCGTGTACCAAGCTTCTACTAAAGCAGGACATGACATAAACACCGATTACGCCCTGATCATCGGTGCGACCTGCTCGTGTTACGCAGACATAATCTGAAGTTGCTCCTCCATCTCTACACGTCTTATCCTAGTCAGACTCCTGCTTCTATTCTGAAGTTGCTCCTCCACCTCTACACGTCTTATCCTAGTCAGACTCCTGCTTCTATTCTGAAGTTGCTCCTCCACCTGTACACGTCTTATCCTAGTCAGACTCCTGCTTCTATTCTGAAGTTGCTCCTCCACCTCTACACGTCTTATCCTAGTCAGACTCCTGCTTCTATTCTGAAGTTGCTCCTCCACCTGTACACGTCTTATCCTAGTCAGACTCCTGCTTCTATTCTGAAGTTGCTCCTCCACCTCTACACGTCTTATCCTAGTCAGACTCCTGCTTCTATTCTGAAGTTGCTCC
>JAUTBX010185493.1:0-15287 GCA_032361465.1 Lepetodrilus tevnianus
ACCCCACTCAGACACAGTATACTGACTCCGAGCTGGCCAGTCCTTGCTTTACCCCTTTAATGCTGAGCGCCAAGCAGCATTCTGCCTCATGACTTTGAAATTGACAGACTAGCATATGGTAAAGTTGTTTTTCCCCATCTCCAGTTCCACGCTATGTCGACACTGCACACACACAAGTACGACATCGCGAGGGCCGTGGCGAGTCTCGTGCCGGACGGTGGTCCTGTGCTGTGTCGCGACGAGATGGAGGAGTGGTCAGCGTCAGAGGCCAACCTCTTCGAGGAAGCCCTCGACAAATATGGAAAAGACTTCAATGACATACGACAAGATTTTGTGAGTATTTTCTCACTTTTGAGTGGTTGCCACAATTTCATTTTAATGTTAATTTTTTTATTTTGCTAGCATTTTTATTTGGTTTATATGATTTAATTTAATATTTAAATATTTTTTTTATATTTGTATGTTCATGTTTGATTGGTTCTCATAATTAACATATCGTTCTTTCAGCTGCCCTGGAAATCACTGAAAAGTATTATAGAATACTACTACATGTGGAAAACCACAGATAGATATGTGCAACAGGTAAGAATTTGTCACAAAAGAAACGCTATTTGTCTATGAAGAGTTGTCCCCACTTGGTATTGTAAACTTTGCATCCTAGAATTTTGTATGGAACAAAGGAATGAAGTTTAGCCAGGAGGAGTTATTCCCCCTTGTGTTTTTTTTACCTAAAGTGTTTCTTTTCAATAATATCTCAATATTTAACAGTCATTTATGCTGGATTAGTCAAATACATCTGTTGGCAATCTGATAGTCTACAGCATGAACATTTTTAAGAGTTTAAAACCTTTCCAGCATGAAAAGGGTTCATTTTTAAGAGTTTAATATTAGATGAATGCCTAATGGAACACTTTCAAGTGGGAATAAGTTAATATATGTGTATATTTCTTGTATGTTTGTAATGTACATATGATGTATTATATTATTTCACTCTATTATTTTACATAACAAGTTTCCCTTGTGGATGTCAAAGTATTGTCTGTTGTCTATTATTCATTCATGTTTGCGTTAAATAACTAAATATTCTTCTGTTTTTGTTACAGAAGAGAATAAAAGCTGCAGAAGCTGAAAGTAAACTGAAACAAGTTTACATTCCTAACTAGTGAGTATTCAACAATTTTATATATGTATAGTGTTATTTGTTAAGGCACCTTAGGGTAATTTTTTAATAAAAGTATATTAAAGACTCTGTATAACATTCTGTATATTATTATTATTATTATTATTATGAAGTACATGTCTTCATAAATCCTTGTCACGTGTTTGTGAAATATTCCCACTGCAATGTAAAGCTACAGCGATAGAAACTAACTTTAAAACTTGCTAACCCCAATAGTGATACAAATAATACATTTTATGAATTTCTACTAGACTTTAGGATAGATCTTTAGCATTGTGAGAAATTGCCCGGGCTAGCGGGCGAGTGTTAATTTCAATCCCTGAAAGCACTAAATTCAATTAATCAAATCTTAGTAAATCAATCACATTTTGGAGGGACTCTAGGCTAAATGTAGCGTGTATTGTTTCAGCAATAAACCCAACCCGGCAGCTTTGTCCAACAAGATGAATGGAGCGGACGGACAGGTGTCGGGCCGAGCCTGCGAGAGCTGCTACAGTACGTTGTGACAAATACTTACATTTAGTATGAATGCAAGCTAGAAATTACTGCACATTGTCCATAAAATTTAACAGTATGTCTTGGCTCATTTTCATAGAATATTTGTGAAATATTTTCAAAATGATTCTTGAGCAATTAATTATTCTCGGTATGTTATTCTTTATAATGTCTTAGGTTTTACTTGGGTAAATATGGATATAAAGTTCATGTAACAACGTCGGGCAATTGTTTCCTTGCTCCA
This sequence comes from Lepetodrilus tevnianus, assembly GCA_032361465.1. NCBI lineage: Eukaryota > Metazoa > Mollusca > Gastropoda > Lepetellida > Lepetodrilidae > Lepetodrilus > Lepetodrilus tevnianus. The sequence goes on from JAUTBX010185493.1 coordinate 1,920, forward strand.
GCTTCAGCCATTTTGTTTCAATATCTGCGACAACCATAGGATATATTTATCTCGTCTCAATTGAACTTCTCACCATCTTCTTCCCAACATTGTCTGTTTTATTTCCTCATGTACGGGTGGAAAATTCATGCAACAGTGTCAATCAAGTAATTTGCTCGCGATAATGTCGGCCATTTTGTTTCAGCGGCACACTCCAGCCAGTGGTACTCGTGGGGCCCCGGCCACCTTCAGTGCCGCCTCTGCTCCACATGCTGGTCATACTGGAAGAAGTATGGAGGCCTGAAGATGCCAACACGACTAGGTAACGTCCGCGATGGAGATCCTACTTTCACTTTCACATCTCCAGGAAGTCGAAAACCCTTTCGGGGCCCCCCTATAATTGTACTATTGTATTTAGTTGATGTCAGTGTTGTTGTCAGTAATTTTTATTCGATGTGGTCTATAGATTAGTCTTGTAACGAACATTCTCGGTAGATCTTCAGGGGTTTGGCCATGGTACGTCTAATGTTAAGTGCTGTGACGAGATGTCTCTAGTTCATTGTAATATGTCCTTTGATTCGTCTTTGAATCGTTTTTGATTCGTGGGAACTAATGAAAATTCTAGCGATAGCAAAATTAAAGAAAGTACAAATTTGCATTTTGAATTTCATTCATTACAATGTATCCGCTACATTGTAAATGGATATTCTCCTTAAAGGGGAGATAATTAACACTCATATTTATACAATATTTAAGACATTTCTGGAATAAATTGTAATGTTCTTGTTCTTTGAATTGGTATAATGACTATTGTGTTCTGTGGGTGCCATAGCGATATTAAACTCTATAATAACTGACTGTGACAATGAACGATAGTTAAGAGATGCATTTCACGAAAAGGGTTGTGCCGGTAGTCGGGAGGCTAAATAGAGGTTTACGTCATTTGCTATTGTAAAAGCATGGCGTACACCTTGCTTTATGCCAGGCCTACATTACGACCGTGAAACACAGACTAGATGTCCATGTGTGTTTATTGTAGCTGTGCCATGGCTATACTCTGGAGGTTATCGGGGATGTGTAGATGTATATCTGTTAGTCGTATACTTTTATTTGATGCATGTTAATTATGAGCTGCTTTGCGGTGATTTGTGCTTCATGCTTGTGTAATGCTAGACACTGGGAGAAATCTGTTACATTTTGTAATTCCACGCTTGCGTGCGTTTTACGCCTACCAACTAGGAGTTGATACAAAAGGATGAGAATTTTAACGGAGTTTTATAGCGACATGGATGACGCTGAAATGGAAAAGGTGGCCAATGGCCCACGGTTTATTCGCTGCGGAGATGCGTCTTTCTTCTCCATGGTTACTGTTGTGTAATCCTTTGTATTATTTTTGCATGTAGTGGTGTATTTTCTGTTGTTAGCATTATGCAAGCATCACACAAGCTTTGATTTTTTTTCTTCTTGTTTCAATTTGCTTGTACTCACTTCTTTGTCTGTCTGTCTGCCTGCAGATGGCGAGAGACCTGCACCCAATCAGAGACAAGGTTAGAACCTGATTTTTGTAAGACACAATCTCATTGGTTGGTTTAGTAAATGAGTTACCAGCTACATTTTGCACCGTTTACCAAACAAACAGAAACATTGTTTGAAATATTTGTAATTATATATTCAGAGGAATTGTGTTTAGTAGATTTATCGTTTCTGACAATTTTTATTTGTTTATTTATTTTGTGTTGTGTTTTGAGAAGAACCAATTTACCATATAAAATTACCTATGAACATGTAGAAACAGCGGTGAATGCCGACGGTAAAATTATAATGGTAAATTTTCTTATGAAAAAATATTCTCTGAAACTAGGAAATGACTCGCCTAACTGCTAATTTTAATATTTCTTCATAACAAAGCAATATTTCTTTAAATCAAATTTCTGATAACTTTGGTGTTTGAGCTACCTCTATGTTTATAACTGATACTTTATTGTGAAATTGAAACTTATATAAATTGGCATATATACATAATGTGTGAAGATACTAATGTTTTCAAGGCAATGGCAGATTGTTTTTGTTGTTAATCATTTTCCTACACATTGCTAAAATACTAAATGTTACAATATGAAGGTCGACACAGAGGTGGGTATAGAACAAGTAGCAGACATTTCAATAGGCTGGAATTCAGAACCAAAGCAATTTATGCACAATAAGCGAGACCATAGGTCACAAACCTGTCACGAATACACAGCTTTATTGGTGAAATGCATGATGGGAGCAGTTGAATGACTAGCTTGTTTGTGGGTCACGGACTCTGATATTTTCGTAGTCTTAGAAAAGTTGTAAGTGAAAACTGACTGTTACTATGTTGGGTCCTGTTCTTCGGGCAACAGTCGAAGTGCTATTGGAAAAAAACTTGCTATCTACACGTACAGGAAGTTACGACTCTGCGATTGTTCCGTGGAACAGGGCCCTGTGGATGCTCGTATAGAAACACATGCTTACTTATCCGTGTTTGTTTTACAGAGAGAGTGGCCCAGATGAACGCGATACGCAGTCACCGATGTACGATATCTGGATGTGGAAAGGTAAGGCCATGTGCTGTTTGACCAGAATATTACTGGTCCTAGAAATACAAAAAAAGTCCTAGAAATAATAAAAATAATTTTATGACCATGCTTAATTGAACGGATTATTGGGATCCAATTCTGACATTTGTTTATGGGTAACAATAATTTTGATTATCATACAAGCAGGTTGTGTGTTTCATCCTATCCTAAATTCACAAGCCATGATATAAGTAAAAGTGAATATAAATATATATAAATATATTGTTGAAAATATAGATATTATGTTGTGGAAAATATTGTGGAATATGTAGATTATTTGGTGGAAAATGTTTCATTATTATTATTTATTATTGATGTATTATATTCAGAAATGGAGCAAAATATCCCTTCTTGAAGAAATTTGAAAAATAATATATTTTAATTCTACTTCATTAGCAGCGAATAATTACAATAATTGCGACATGTCGACATTTCAGGACTTCAAGTTGAAGGCTCACCTTGCACGGCACCTGGCGACGGCCCATGGTCTGGCCATCAGGTCAGGGAGCCCCCGCCCTGTGATGAAGACCCGGGCGGCCTTCTGCCTTATCACCACCCCACTCACCAGAATATCCCGCCGCCTGTGCAAAGAGATCCTGCGACCCCGCCACGCCGCACGGTGTCCGTTCATACCCATAAACATTTCTGCTATCAAACAAGAATGTAAGTTGAACGGACTGGTAGCCAACTATTCTGATAAGAACGATTACAATGACTTTGACAGGCCCGACGTGGAACGTATCCCCAGCAAGCCTATCTATGAGCGCGCCACCAACAACATGTCGCCCAACAACGTCTCGCGCAACAACGTGTCGCCACACTCGCCGATGGGAGCCAACAGTCTTCTGCACGCCTCGCCGATCGAGGCTCACAATCGATGAAGCGGAACCAGGCCGCTCGTGGATGCGCGCACATTGCCATAGGGCTGAGTTTGTTGTCGACGATGACATACTTTGTAAAAATAACAAAAACAAGTAATACATTTTTTTAATGGAGGAAGAAATAAGAGGAAATTATGGCAGCAAGTCGTGCTTTTATTCCCAGAGAGGAAGCAGTCATTTCTGAGGATCTCCGACTGCCGAGGTGTCGCCGACATCACCTCGGGGGAGATAACTCCCGTAGTCAGTCGAAGGGAGGTAACTCCTAGATGATCAAAACAAAGATTCTCACATGAAGCATGAAAACATTTGACTGTTCATTGTCACACAAAGCCCACGTCTCGCTCCCCAAACTGTTGCGTGATGTTTGTACAATTATTCCCACATTTGTAGTTATTTGTATTTTTTTATCCTGAAACCGAAGACCTGTGTCTCGAATGAGATTCGCATCTAGTCAAATTTTTGCCAGTGTAATCATCTTTGTTTATTCCGGAGAATTCAGATGAAAATACCAAGATTTTGATAATTTTTACAAATGAAAATAGGAAAATGTTCTAGTTCGATTCTAGCAGGTACCATGACATATTTTTTTTTATACATTGCATTTCGTGAATTGTGAATATCCTGAAATTCATTGCTAGTTTAGAAACATTTGTAACATATCATAGTTCATTTCATTGGTCCATCAAGCAAGCCTACAACACTCTCGGGTCTTGCAATGCATTGGATGTCCTCAGGTCAATCATACCATCTAGTAAAGGAGTAGGCTGCTATTTCACGACAATTTACAAAGCAATACAAGTTGTCGAATCAAAATTTTTAATAATGGGAATATGCATCTTGTGGAGATTTTTTTTCGTCACAGGAGTGGAACGATGAGGCACAAAGTGGGTTGTGACAAAACGTGGATTTAAATATCATCACTTGCTCATTGTAAACTAATCATTGTAGCACCGTTACTTTGTAGGGTATGGATTTTTATGCTATTATATATTTAAGACACATTTGTTGAACCATACTTTCACTATTTTTGCCGATGTTTGTGAATTAGATATAGTTGCTTGATGTCCCCTGATTTTTTTTTGTAGTGTTTATCATCGCACACGCAGCAATGTTTGAATTTTTTCTATTAACTGTGTACAGACGCGTGTGTCCATCGTCATCATTCATCACTTCTGTTGTCTTCCATACGTGATATTACGTAGCCATCATCTTTTCATCGTAGTTAGGTGTTCGCCTGCATGTGTGTATAGACAGACTACCGACCAACCAAACGCCATGTACCATAGCCTCAACCACGTACAATGTAACATAGCCATTTGTCAGCAATAAAAATCGACCGAAAAACAAATTGCAAGTTTTGTTATGTTTTCGTTCTCGTTCCCAGCAAACACATAACATTGTGCAGACATTATTATGTGTGAATGTTATGTTATATCAGTAACATGTGGAATGATCACGCTGCAATGTAGAGCACTAATTCATTCATTCACACAATGTTTTAATAACATTGTATAGCGCTATGTGTTTGGTGGGTTTCCGAGTTTGATAGTTCCTTGATAAATCTCAACTAATCTGATAGTAAGTGTTGATCCAAGAGGTCTACAGATTTAATGTAGCGGCACTAAAAGTAGGGTCAACCATATTAGGGTCAACCATAAGGAAAATGAACATGTTGAAACTTCAAAGTAGTGAATTGCAGACTGAGTAAATTATAAAAGACTCAACATTTTATATTTCGTACAGCTGTGTGAGAGTTAGTTTAATGCATCTTGGAAGAAGAAAATGATCCGTCTTTGTAGATCTGCACTGAAATGCTTTTAGGAAAGACGTGAAGGGAAGCATCTTAAAGAAAAACATTTGTGAAGAAACGGGAAGATTCAATATCGCCTCTACACGGAATGTTGGTTGCCATGACAGAATTGTATAAATGTGATTGTGGACATTTTGTGGAACTAATCGTTCCTGACAGCTTTGTTGTCGAGTGAGAACTGTTCAAGTTGTTTTGACAGAAGCTTGAGATGAATCCAGAATTGGAACCAAGACAATCGCGCAAAGGGTGCCTGTGACTTTCTCGATGGAAAAGTTAATATTTTATTAGCCGATGATTTTGTTTGGATATTGTGTTGATGATGTATTCAGTTTGAACATTGTACATGTGGCTTGTATATTATTTCCGTCACTTCTGGCTTTTAGTGTGTTCTCGTAGCTCGCTATGCCAGCTTTTATACTAACTTGCTTCCGTACCAGGCTGCTGTCTCGTGTACTGTGCAGAACGAAATCTCTAGTTTATATGTGACAGTCTGGTGTGACTTCTGCACATACGCATATTTCAAAAAGCTACCCCGATGGCGTGACATATAGCAAAAATATATGTACAGCCACGAATACACATCGTATTGGCGAATTTAAAATTTGAATTTTATAAAGTTACATTTTCAAATTGACTAGTCTTAGAATTTGCAGCGTTAAGGGAATAATAATTTGAGCTCGCAAGAAGCAGGCACCCTTTGCGATTGCCGATTACTTCAATGGAAGGACCAGAGTGACGACATCCCCGGATTCCTCGTACAGTTGAGCAGGTACTCGGTAATATCAATATTCCTGTACTTGTAGCCACTAGCAGCAGACTGTCACATATAGTCTCTGAATGCAAACGTTAAAACCTGGCCAGTGTTATCTGCTATTATATATACGTAGTACCGCTTTTCGTAAAATATCTTGTGTATTGCTGCACGGCTTAATTAGTATTATATTCATCATTCAAACAGCAGAGGCATATGTTAGTGTTTATCCACATTTTACGAGACCGTAATGTATTCTTAGAAATTGTGTTTATTTTGTCGTGGATATCTGTAAGATTGCCTTAATTGTCCTTGTTATAGACTTGTTCTGAAAATATTTCTAAATTATTTTTTTTTTTTTACCCCACAGCTGCGACTAAACTGGTGGGCGTTGCCACGTTTGAAGTTCCGACCAGTAAGAAGGTTCGGGGCACGACAATGGAGCCCGTCGTGAGACGCCTCGGCATCGACGTGACCGTGGAGAAGCCGTCCATGCTCAGACAGTGGTCAGGTGAGAGTTGCCGAGGTGCTGGGGAGTTGTTTCACTGTCACTGGACCCATCCATCACCGTTTCACCAGTACTAAACCCCTACACCACTGCCTAGGGGGTGGGAAGTAGCACAATGGTAGAATGTTTGGATTTCGGAGCCAAAAGTCCATGGTTCAAATGCCGTCCCACGAGTTCAGCATCAATGTTCACGAAATTTCCATTCTGACACGATATTAATGGGATGTACTGTCCATAGTGTGGCAATGCAGTTATCATTCTTGGTCTTGTCAGTAGTAGCCAGTGCTTGAACCTTTGCTGCAACATTTAGTGCTACAGATGTGGGTTTCCTCCTGCCATAAACTGACAGGCAGTGATATTGGTGAAAGAATCTTGAAAACTGCTTCAAACCCTAAATACAAAATAATTAAACATTTTAAAACTTACTCAAACTGATAGTTTTATGAAAACATGCCTGAGTTTACATTGACAATGTCTTTTTCTTTGTTTTGTTTTTATATCTAGCACATAGAATCAGTGAAATGATACAATCTTCCAATTCTGGGTTATCCATCATGAAGAGAAGAGGCTATGTTCACACCAATGGCGTTGATGGTATGTAAGCTCCATACACTAGCAGCAAAGTACAGCTATATTTTTTTTAACAAATCCTCATAAAAAAAAATAACATCCTTAATTTTAAATTGGAAAGAAATGTCTTAACATTTAAAAATGCTATCACAATGAAAAGGTATGGGTTTAAACGGTGCAGGCGCTATTCTGCTAAGTCGGTGTGTATTTGGCGTGGCAATTTTCTGCAGATTCGTGGAAATCCGCTCATTTATTTGTCTAGGGGTCAATATATTTGCCCTAAACGTGGCTTGGATGACATTGATTGTTATGGTTGTTCCAATTCCAGGTCCCAGCGCCAAGAGACCGAGTCTTGGAGTGATACGCCACGTGGGATCCGCACTGCGTACAGCACCACCTATTGTAAGTCACTGTCAGTTTGAGAGTTATGTCCCCCTTACACAGGCAGATATCAAATTAACTAAATTTCCAGTCAAGCAGTCAAACATTTGGATTATATTCTGGCATATCAGAAGATAGACCACTTTGAAGTAAAAAAAATTATGAAATGTTTACTCCTAGAATTGGTTTGCAAATAGACTAAATTTCTCTACAAAGTAAAATAATTAGATGACATCATACTCAGGCATATCAGAGGATAGAAATTCTTTGAAGTAATTTTTTTAATGGAAATGTTAGATGTGTGCTTTTCGGCGAACTAGATTTCTCTGCAAATAGTCAAATAATCATATGACATAGTTTGGTATATCATAAGATATACCACTTTGAAGTAAATCAAATTAATGGAAATGTTATACGTGTACTTATTGGCAAAATAACTAGTATGTATCTCCTTGTTGCAGCGGTCAAGCGTGATCAACCACGGTCCAGTGAAGAACGGCCGCAGCAAAGTTCCCGGGGTGCGGGGAGGCTACAAGATGCACATGATCAGCTGGATCGATGCCCCTGATGACGTCTTCTTCATTGCCACAGATGCCACTAGGTCAGTCGAATCTCGGGACACAAATCTCTATGGGACACCTCCAGTGGCTCCAGATGAAAGACTGACAAACCATGATATGATAGAAATAATCCAATTCTAACCCAATTAAATCTGGGTATACTGTATGGAGTAAGCAGTATGTGAAATAATCTTTAAAGCGACTCTAAAACCCCAATTAAAAAATCATATTAAAAAAAATATAAGGAATAAATAAATTATTATTTTTAAAAACCAGAATACTGTACACAGTGCAGATTCCACATAGCATGCGACTTCTAGACTTGGTATCTTGGCACTGCAGACCCCGAGATTACCAAACCTTTTGAGTCTGATCTCATGCTCGAGCTCAAAATTTACATGACATTTTATGAATACATCTTTGAATTGAGCATGAAATCGTAAGTCAGAAAAGTTTCGTAATCTCGGCGCCTATGATTTACTGAAGTAAACAGTTGAATTTTTGTGGAAATTAAGACTTTTGTTAATAAACAAAATAGATAAGGTGTGAAAATAATTTACGTAAATGGATTGCCATCAATGTGTGTTTTTTTCATTTACCAGGAAACTTCGTCACCAGGTGGCACACCGTTCAGTGAAGCGCGCAGCTCGCAACCCGTGGCGGGGTCTGTTGCTGCACCTGCCAATGCCCACCATCGAAATAGCACGTCCAGATATACGCGAGGAAGTGGTCATGCTCGACTGAGGCTCTTCCGAAATGGAGAATGCCACACGTGTTCAGTGATGCACGACAGAGTATTTGTTTACTTCAGGCTGCCTTTTCCGTGGAATTGTGAAGTGTGGTTGTTGCCCCGTGTATAACAGGGCCAAATAGCTCCTCTGCTCAAACAGTGACGATTGAGTGTTGATTATCGTTGAATAAACTTTCAGTTGTTATTTCAGTTATGAATAGGTTCCGTTGAAGATCATCATCTGTCTGAAATGTTTTGATTATCAACGTGTTACCTTATCCAAAGCATATTAATTACATATTTGCTTACATTATTGTTCTAGTGCTTCATAGTTGCTTGTGAAGTTCATCCGCATATTGTTTTACATGGTGCTGAATATGACGTTTGAGATTCAAGCGACTCGATTTGTATAATGCATTTTCGTTTATATATTGTGGTTGTACAAATGTTGTAGTATCGGACATTCCACTAATGTGCATAGTGTGTATTAAACCTCTCATTGTCTTGAACTACATAGCTTAGATATCTCTCCCTCCGTTCACCCTTGCTGTATCCATGTTATTTCTATCAAAAGTAGCGTCGTGTATGGGTGAAAGATTCCCGCTGTGACGTAAAGCAATTCACTCACTCAATCAAAAGTCACAGCTCCAAGTAATGTTCTGTCGTAATGTGCATTTGGATATTTGCTAGCAATGTAGAGTCTCTATGTATGATACTATGTGACCAAATGTGTATGATGTTCTGTTATGTCTTCTTATGTAGTATAATTTCCTGAATGAGTTAGTATTAGAACTTTAAAGAAAAGCCTCGTCGCATGGGCTCAAAGATTCCCACTATGATGATTAGCAACAAATTACTGAAACAATTGTTATGAAAAGGAGCGAAATGATGATCCTGGTTGAAGAGATGTTATTGTTAGACAGCTACAATGGCAATGTTGCTATATCAGTATTACTTTCATGCATAGTGACTTAGTGTGTGAATGTCGTCCAGTTAAAGGTGTCTCCATTTAATTACGTGTAACTAGACATCAGTATCTGCCTGTTTTCAAAAGATCGATCTTACGTTAGGATTTTGCCAGCATATGTTTTAAAAGCACAGGTTAATGACACATTGCATTTTCATGTGTAAATATTCAAGAAATATTCATTTACATAACAAATTAGTGGCAAGACATTATATATATTTTTTTTCAGTGTTTCATTGTAATACCCGGTATTTATCAGTAATATCTTTTGCAGAAGAACTGGTTTATTTGAAATTTTGTCATAAATTTCCTATCATTTAATGTATTTTGTTTATCACAAGTGCAAGGACATTGTGTTCTTCCAACATATTCATAATATTCGATCACTTAATCAGGTATTGAATGCATGGTTCTAACAACGGAACTTAGAAAGGCATGTTGTGAAATGTTGTTATGTTATAAAATTTAATTAATGTGTTGTTTTATGCAAACACTAAGTACCATAACCAACAGAAGAACATGGGTGTTGAAATATTCTCATATGGAGTTATTAAACTATTGAAATTAAATCTGCTTTCTGTTCTTATGTTCAACTTTTTAGGGGATGCCAAGGTGAGGTAAATTTATGGAAATGACAATGTGTTAAAGAAACACAGAATAACATCAGGGCCCCAGATTACGAAAAGTACGATTTCATGATCAAGCTCCGATTTTATATGAAGATTTCTGAACAAAACAGTTGAGCGTGAAATCGTGCTCAGAAGGGTTTCATAATTTCAGGGTCAGGCTCGTCTAGTTCAATGGACAATTTGTGTATGGTGCAAAAACTTGTAGTAGCTATGTGTTGTAGCATGATTGACTGTTTCAGTAGATGCGTGAAAGAATCTTGAGAAAGTGGCTCTAAACCCTATTTAAAAAAAAAAAAAATCCGTTCTGAAACATACCAGTAGAGCACTAAACTCGAAGCTGGACACTCTTACATTCGTACTATTTGGTGACCACAAACATGAATTATGTTTGTAAAGTAACCATGTCAATCCTTGGATTCAAACCCGAGTGTCTGGGCACTATGTCAAACGAGGTAACCCTGGTGTGCCAAAACTAGTAGGAACATTGTATATCCAAGGCAGCATTATACTCCTCTACATGCCAGCTACATTAAGTCTCCACTGAACTATAACTCTGCAACAATTCAGGAATAACTTTAATACACATCGGGCGCCAATGATCTGAACCCAAATTGTCTGGATGCAAGTCCAACACAAACCAACTTGGCCACAGGCTTGATCCTTGGACTGGTGCTCGCAAGTTTATTACAATATTCAGAGCAATGAGTGTTGCAGGTTCCCCCCTGAACTGACAAGCCATGATAAAAGTAAAATAATCTTGAAAGCAGCTCTAAACCCAAATGAATAAATAACAAGAAATTCCACTGGCCAAAACCAGTAGGAGCATTATTAGGCATACAGAGCTACATGCATGAACAACAAGATACATCATCTTATTCACATGTTTAATAGTTCACTATATACAAGCAGGTCTGGATGTAATTCACTTCTGACTGCTGGACGCCCCAGCACGAGCCTGATAACGCGCCTGCTGTTGTTGACGTTGCAGCAACTCGTCGTACGACTTGATCGTCAGGACAGACTTGGGCCCGGTCTGCCAGCGGGCGCCCGTCTCGTCCACGATGGCGACGTCGATGGTGACCTGATGGATGCCCAGGACTGGGAACGGCAACAGGAAGCTGACAGTGAAGTAGTCGTTGTGCGGCTCCACTGTGCGTGTCAGGAAGTTGGATGTGACCTCGTTTCCCTGCAGAAATACGATACGCAAAATACGAGGTTAAGAATGTGCCTTTAATGTTCAAAAATTGCAATGCTGTTCGGGCGAAGGCCTCAAGACTGTACATCAATACTGACATTGACACCAAACCAACATAACGAATCACACAACTGTTCCATGAAACGTACCTTGATGTTTGTACTGGCCTGTGTGCTGTGGCTCTGGATAACGGACGTGGCGGAGATGCTGACGGACTGGACGCGGCGGAACACGTTGGCTCGCTCGCCATGCTGCAGGATTCCCTCCACCTTCAGAGCCAGGTGCGTGTCGTAGCGGATAGACACCGGCTCCATGTTCGCGTTCTGCTGCGGGGACACCGCCAGCTGGGAGATAAACAGACGAGCGATATATATTTGTTTTGTTTTTTAATTGTGGTTTTAACGCTTTCTAGAATCTTTCATTAATATCACGACTTGTCAGTTTAGGGCAGGAGGAAACCTGCAACATCCGTAGCGCTGAATGTTGCAATAAACCTGTCGAACGTTCTACTACATCCCGCCCCGACGAGCTATATAAGCCAGTTCGGAATTTTGTATACGCACATAATAAGTGTACGCATATCAAAGGTTAAAACGCATACCGTAATAGTATACAATTATTATTAATTTTCTTTTTATTATTCTATTTTCTTTTTCTCTTTAAAGATTACAGAACACATAAGATATCACATCAATGCATACACGAGTGTTCATACACATAATAGTATAGAATAATTATCTTAAAATGCTTATCGCAACTACTAGAATAAATTACAGTGGTAGTACACAAGCACATAATGCAGAATACTAGTAGATGATAAACATACAGTATTAGCCCTAGAGCGCCTCAAACTGCTGTTCATAGAAGTGTTAACAGATAAATATCAGCTCCAGGAAGGAGGTTAAACGTGAGATTGCTCACCTTGATGGCTGTGGACTGAAGGATTTGAAAGAAGTATCGCGGGTAGCTGTGACACGCTTTTATCAACGCCTTCGCCGAGTCACTCAGGAAGTTGATCTGAAATTAATATTAATAAATTTGTATAAATATTAATTTTGAAACGTTAGATTTGCCTAATAATACAGTTTATTACATTGTACTTTCTTTATTTGTGATTTCGTCAATGCTCAAAATAGTTTTATAATAGTGAGGAATTTTATGACATACACTCCAGCCATGTATTGGTGAAATGTTCCAACTGTGGCATAAAGCACCAATTCATTCACACATTCATAAATCTAAATTAGGTAGCTAATTATTAATTCTGATGACATACGACATGACACAAGAGAACAAAGGTTGACCCACAAACACCGGACTACGCACCCTGCTCGTCATATCTTGAGCCGTATCCTGAAGAACTTTATTCAGCCCGCTAGACACATTGTGTAGAGCCGTTTCTATGGAAACCCCCATATCGATGGTTTCGCCACCACCCGTCCAGAGTTGACGATCTCCCAGCGATCCTCTGTCACATACACATAAAGTGGTAAATGTGATTTAAGTGAGTGATTATGGTGTTTAACATTGCTGCGGAAATCTTTCACCCATTTGTGACGTAGGGGATTTAAGTACCCGGTATAAAGTATCTTTGTCCCACATCGGTAATTAAGTACCATGTCCAGTGAAACAGGTTCTCTATGTACCGTGTTCAAAATAATACATTTTCTCAATAATTCAAAGTGGAATAATAAGTATATGAACTGGTATGGGATCTATTTTACTGCATCTAATCGTCTTTTACTTCAACATAATTAAATAGGAGTCGTCGCTTATGTGTGAAATATTCCCACTGTGACGAAAAACA
>JAUTBX010185604.1:0-15285 GCA_032361465.1 Lepetodrilus tevnianus
ATCTCTATTTATCTAGTTATCTCTATTCCCAAGTCCCTTATTAAACACATTCATACTTTATATATGTTAGCTCTGTGTTTTTTATATTATTATTTACTGACAGGACTAGTGAAAGTTTGTGAGGACTAGTAGATGTTTGACCCCACTGGTCCTGTGTGGCTAGAGCTCATTTCAGTTAATATTAACCGCTGACTATTTATAATCTGAACAATTTGCAGCTAGCACAATTTTAAAACATCTGAGACAGCGGCGTTGAGCAATTTACGAATCTCAGTAAGCAGGTTAAAGACGAATTTATCATCGGAAGATATTCGTTATTATAATATATGGATGATGACCGAATCCAAGCTTTTCTCAAATCGTTAAGCCAAATTGCAACTACATCAGTTACGAGCTGTCTCTTTGCAATCCAATAGAATAATTACCCCCACAAATACACATATACAATCTGTAATTGTCCCGTGCATTGATATAACGATATAATCTGGGAATGTCTGAACTTCTTAGCCAAATAATTGCATTGGAACATGCATAATGAAATTGATAATTGTATAATCTCATTTATCATCCGGTAATTACACTGTAATCCGGTAAATCAACATCCCGAGCATGCGCAGAATCGATCAGTTAAGACGAACATGTTATCTTGCTCCTAACGAGGCCTTCAGATCATGTTACATATAATGAATTCGGCAGGATGTTTGGTAAATAGTAAACAGTTTATTGAGATTACCAGCCCTCCTGCCAGCGGAATTGCGTTATACAACACATGCTTTGTTTGAAAAGATGCTTCTAATAAGCTTATATCTACTCTAAATGTTTGCATGCCTGCCATAACACAAGCCATGGTCGATAGCCAATTCTGGCTACTTTTTTAATTATGTTGTGGATTCCGCGAGAATGAAATGCGTGAGGCTTTCACACCGTACTGTTTCCCTCACTACTCATTCCATTGCCCAGCATACTCACAAGCATGACAGCTCATAATGTCAACATATCTTACACATCTGGCAGCGCAAGCCATCCCTCAACCAAACACGATCGATGCAAATTTTACGAACAAATTCCACGTCGTCAAGAAAAATAGATGAGACGTCTTCTTTCAGAGCTGATGCATTTTGAGTATGTGACCCGAGAACTTCCTTCATTATCTGAAAACTCGTCACCTGTTCCTCGACCATATAATTTGGGGGCCAGTCATTTCCTCTGTTCGCTCCTCACAGTCGTGTGGCACCAATGGAAACATTTCCCACGTGGCAAGAATGGAAATACGTCTGACAGTATGGACTGAAACATATGGATATGACAGTCCTGTCCTCGCAATAACAGCTGTAACCTGGCTCACCTATGGGAACTATGCAAGATGTAGAACGGAAATATTTTCGCACGCGTGCTTACTGCTGTAATTACAAAATCTTACAACATATCTCTCAGCGAATGCTGCTTGTCTGTAGCACTTTAGACGCAATGTTCGCTAAGCCGAGCCCAACCTATGCGGACGCATAATTCACTATTGTTTAGTGCAGTCTATATGTTTACCTTGTGCAAATCCCTACGAGTTTATTGTATGCTTCTATCGTTATGACAACAGCCTACTATATGTGCATGCCATGCATTACATCATATAATGCACCTCTAAGACCACAATCAACATGCCTGTGCAACAATGCGTTATATATTTATATGTGTCCTTTTACCATGCTTTTACTTATCTATACACTATATTACATATAATGGAGTGTACGTCATCAGTGTGTATTCTCCATGCAATCTCTTGGTACAGATGCATACCAACGTGCACTATTTATATATGTCTCTGTATGTAGTATTTACATCATCTATTTAATATATCCTTAGTGCTGTATACGTGCATAAATAATTCATATACACACATGCATGTCAATCAACGACAGATCTTGTCAACATACAAATATACCTGATGAAATAGTTTTCGCTTAGTTGAATGGGAGTCTGAAGTCGCTTTCAAGGTGATATTTTTCACAGCACGTATTGTCAATGTACGGCAGGGGAAAGCCCTGAGTAGTGCAGCAAATCTGCCAACTTGGTACTAACGTACCAAGGATGATAACTTCTTGACGTGCAGGACTGCTTGTTCCGTTCTCCTAAACACACGAACTCACCAAACCACAGACTATCCACTTACATACAATACATGCATCTTGTCATGACCGCTTGGGAAATGCAGCCTCAGCGATGAATAGATAGTGCTCGCATGGGTCGGTTTAGACTTCCGGATTTAATTTGGTCTATTTGTTAGCGACAATCTCCCATGCGTTGAACTTGATGTTCATGATTGATCAAACATCTGAAAATACATTGTATCACCTTAGTAATGCCAGGCCCTACAGACATTATATAGATACATACACAGATACATTAACTCTATACAGATCTGCTGAAATGTTAACATGGACATTACACAATGATGCATAGGAAATTAGCTAACCGTGCTCAAATATCAGTGTTGTGTTAGTAATATTCGCTCCAGGCACAAATAGCGAAACACAAACATGATTATATTTCTTTTGTTTTTCCAGGGATTGACATATGTCAGGAAAGGCCCCCTGAGAAATACAACGGCGTCAACATATGTGCCTACCAAGGAAAGAACCTGGAATCTTTCAAGATGGACTGCAAAAACGAAAGCATCGTCATCAAAGACATATTTGTAGGATCCAAGGTGAACAACACATACTGTCATGACAAATTGGCGAATATCAACGGCAGGAACGAAGAGCAATGTTGTGGATATGACTCCAAAGATGCCCTATTCGATTCCAAGTGTCCCGGAATACAGAACGCCAGCGGACCTCTGGCGCACTTCGTGTACTCGGATACCATCACCACGTGCAGCGGACATCACACGTGTGATAAGATACTTTCATTTAAAGTCCCCCTGCCCAAACATCACAAGCGAGGCTTCGCTGATTATGTCAGAGTATTTTATGATTGTATCTCAGGTGAGTTTAGTATCATTGGGTTGGTTCAGGCCCCGATATTACGGAACCTTTTGATCAACCTCAAGATAAACTTGTACATGACGTTTCATGCATTTAAACCTTGAGTTGAATATGGAATCGTACTCAGAAACGTTTCGTAATCTCGGGGCCAGACCTGCGTGGCAATAGAACTTGAACTGGAACTTGAACTTGTTTATTTTCTCCAAACCACCAATACGGTGGTACATGAGAATACACATGACAAATACATAATAAGTATACACATAGACAAGACATAGGGAGAGTACATAACATGTTATTCAGATGTTGAAATTGACACAAGTAGAACTGTTGTAGAAGTGTTGTATAACTATTACGTAGTACTTTAGTCTGGGTCTAAATCAGGGCATACGCCATGTTGTTACTATGGCAGGAAGTGACGTAGACCTCGATATACACCAGACAGACCGGTACGACCTTTTCGTGAACAACAGGGTATCGTTTCTCGACGCTCTCTTAACCGCCAAGGGAGCATCGCATTCTGCTGATAGCTAATACATTGCTAAGAGAGTGCTATGGTCCCTTAGCGACTAAGAAAGCTTCGAGAAACGACACCCTGGCGTATACTGTTGCTACCAGAGGCTCCCTATCTCTTGTTATGACACTATGCCTATTCTCGGCGGATCTAAATTACGATAACATTAATGTTCCCATGCCAACTATCCCAAAATAAGCCTAGTCTTTATTTAAAAACATCTTAAGTGGATGCATTCCATTTTGCTTTTCTAAATATACACTTTGCGATTGTATAGGTAGTTCCAGCAAAGGTACTACATTATTTGCACGATGCACTGATCGACATTTGTTCCAATAGTTATTACATATATACCTCCAGTATATGGTTACAAATTAATAATGAAATAACACCAAACTTCGCCAGCATAATGTCATTTTGGAAACCTTATTACAATTCTATTTTCAGTTCTTTAACGTGAGTCTTCTACCGTAATCCAATTCTTTGGACTATCCACGCAACTGCTATTTCTGTGTCTTTCTTTCCAGATGCTGCCAGTATAGGATTCTGTGAATCTCGGTCAGTGAAAGGCAGTGTGATCAACATGAGATATGACATGACATTAGACAATGTGGGAGATGATGAAGAGCACGAATGCTCGTGCCACGTTACGTCATCGGGACCAGATGCGGTTGATATTACGGCGCTGGACGTCAGGCTACAAGACAGTTCTGATGACATGGAGTGCCATTATACCAAGCTTAGTGTGGTGGATGCCAAAGACAAAAACCAAATATATAAAAACATTTTATGCCTTAATAAGGAGTTTATATTTGGTGTTCCTGTGATAAATCATTCAAAACCCAAAGACTTCATAATATCTCTAGGACCAATAAAAAGGAAACAATACCCGTCCGTTGTTTGGCTGCAAGTTTCAGGTAAGGACACGCTCGTGTTATGTCCATAGCCAGAGAAACGCATGCCAGCATTCCAAAACTAATCGGCAATGTTCTTTTTCCTGTGGTACAACATATCTGAATACCGTCCTGTAACCTGCTTTAACTATGTATAACATGCATATATTATTTATTGCCATGCTTCATTCTGTGTAGGATTCCTAAGTTATAGTCCAGCTTGCGTGTTTAAACTATTCAGTTTCAGTTAAACCATGTCAGTAGCAGGCTAGCAGGTCCCCTGGCACCTATTTCATGAAGATCTCTTCTTTCCGCTAGCTTCCCTCTCGTAAATGATCTCGATCGCTATGTGAAATATCACTTGCGAGAGGGTTATGGTCTTATAGTGGATACGAGAGCTTCATGAAGAAGTCCCAGGTGTCCACTTTTCTCATATTTTTTTGAAAATGACTGCTTCAGCTTATGGTCTTTACCACTGTAGCAAAACCTAGATTGCAATACGTATGGCTTCTCATGTTCCTTATCCACCTACCTCCACATGCTGAATGTCGAACTATAACTTTCAAAATTATGGATTCTTCCATCGTTCCACTATATTTTTCTTTGTCAACCACGTCATAGGACACGGCAGAGCTAAGCCTGCGCTGTTCTTCAGAGCAATACGCTTAGATTTACGTGTGTCTATAACAGATGATAATGCCGATCACACTGGGATTCGAACCCGAGTTGCTAGATTGTGCGGCCAATGCTCTAACGAATGAGCCAACGTGATAAACCCTCTGACAGAGACACGTAGGAGCATCTCATATCACATCCGGCTACATGTCTATACATCAAGTCACCCTACTACTGATATGTTCATCGTCTACTAATGTCGATATACTGGACACTTGATTATCTGCCATTCTTGAAACACGGACCATCATGTCTACTGTACATTCGTTAGATGTTATGTAGACATACTGGTCTGTGTTTCAAGGATGCCTATCAGACTGAAAGCCTTGCCGGTTCATTTCAAACTACTTTCTACCGCTCATTTCAAACCTCATGTAAATATATCTTCTGTGACATTCAAAGTCACTGTCCTCTCATTCTCGAATACTTCTACGAGTATCTTACTTATGAATTAATTATTACAATTTGTATCGTTACGCAATCATGTTTAATAATTGGTTTATATTTACAATATATATTCCATTGTTATTTGCAGCCAAGTCCAATAACACCGAGATAACAGTGAGCTGCAACGGTCCAACACAAGAGCCTAGCAACCGTACGTACTTGAGTTACCTCGCATGTCAAATTAAAGTCAAGATACTCGGAATTGCGTTGTCATTCACCTGAATAATTGCGTCTTGGTGGAGACGGAACTATTTGCTATGTCAATGCGCTTTCATGCTCTGGATTGTGAGGTTTATCTATGACATCTTGTTGACTTAAGCAAGGATGCCTAACATGTTTTATGCAGACCTTTTCTCAATGTATGGTATAGATTATGCTAGTATGTATAATGTATATGTGCAATGGGAACTTACTAATAGCAATAGGTGTAATTTTGATCATCATCATCATCGTCATCATCACCACCATCATCATCGTTGTCTTCATCATCATCATCATCACCACCATCTTATTCAGCATCAGAAACACCAACTTCATCAGTAGCATACTTCCTGCTTCTACTTCTGTTATATTATAATTTATATTAGAAAATAGATGTCCACATCTCATCCTAATGGTTCTGACTGACTCATAGCAGTTTGACTGCCAATTCGAAAAGTAATATGACATTATTGCGCAAGCCCGATAATGCCTGGATATCCGTTTTCATAATCCTGCCATATTGTCTTCCAGGCATGGCCCCTGAAGCTGCTATGATCGCCATCCTCAGTGCTGTGATATTAACTGGCATCATCGTCACCATTGTAGCTCTCTGCAAACGGAGGTACGAATCCCACACTTCTATATTTCCATAATAAATCACCCGGATTGTTGCATGTGAAAGTCACTACGTTGTGTGCGCTGCTCTGTGTGTGTCTCGTCCCTACTGTCCACGTTATTCACACATCTCAGACGTTAACCTGTCAGACCTTATTCAACTACGACTGTAGTATCCTAGCCCCGGACTTTGATGCCGATAATGGCGAACGTCTTCATGTCAGGAGAACGTAGTTATGTCACTACTGCTAGGCCGTTCTCGTTAATTTCTGATGCTTTGGTCCGTGATTTATTTGGGTCCGAGTCGGCGCTGGAACAGATTAATATTCCGAAGTAGTTCATACATAAAACACACAGTCTTGCATGTTACGCTGTATAAATTGTAACGCATACGCCCGGAAATAGACCTTAAAGATATAAGGATGGCATCCTCTGCAGTCGACGTAACTGATTAACTGTATAGTGATGTATGGGTGTCGGGCATGCTGCCAGTACAGTGATGCTGCCTCGAGGTGCACGTGATATGATAGTGTTATGTAGGAGTGCAATGAGGACACAATAACTACCAAAGGAAAAAAAGGGGTAAAAAGGGAAAAACAACACCCTATTCAAAAGTAACAACCAAAGGAGACAAACGTGTTTTGTTGTTATTGGTTTTTGTAGGGGGGGGGGGGGTAGGTGTGAGGGTGGCTGGGGAGTGTGTGTGTGGGGTTGGGGGTTGGGTGGGGACATCATCCCATTACAAAGTAAATATAATGCTAAATACAAAGTAGTAAAGTCACTTAAAAAGCAAGAGATGAACGATGCATATCAACAATTCAGAAACAAAAATAAACCCCACTCCCATTGCAAACCAAAACAATAAAGAAAAGGAAATATCCTATACAACCCTTAACATAAAAACGGCGCACTCCAAACAGGTGCTTCCGGTGCAACTTAATATATATACCAATCCGTTATCTCTTCTCCCGATGACAGTCCAATTAACCACTGTAATCTACGAATGTCAAACTCTATTTTCTATGTTTTCGCTGTTTTAGGAAACAGAGAGAATACAAGCCACCTCAGCCAGAGAACATATACTTCGAGCTGGAGACCCCTGACGACAAGTACGACCAGCTGCATCTCAAGAAGCTACAGGACGAGAACACCCTCAAGCCCGACCCCAGCTACGGGCGACTGGACTACAGCAACCCGGACGAGAGCCACTATGCCGAGCCGGACAAGCTGAACGGAAAGCACGCACCGTTTATCATGAACAATGACTACGCAACGCCTGATTCGTGTCGGTCGTGACGAAGGAGGACACGTGGTTAGTTTCTTGCGGAATAGTGGAATAGTGGTCAGAATTCGTGTTGGATTAGCGGTCGGAATACCGTTGGATTAGTAATAAGAAAACGAGTGGAAGTGGTGGATATACAGCAGTGGTTGATGATGGGTATGGATACCATTGGAACACTGGTTGTCATTGAATTTGGATTAGTGAAAATACTATTTTTGGAGTAGTGGTAAGGCCACATTTGGATTAGCAGTCTAATTATCACTTGATTCAATTTAGTGGATATCAGACTAGTATATTATCGTGTCTGAAATATAGTATAATGACACTACTACCAGATTCAACATTAAGGAGTCGTGAAGGTATAATTATTTACACAAACTATGGAAGTACGCGTCCAATTATATAACAAGAAGACAATTTAAACACGTTTGGAGATAACGGTCTACATACAGTAATTAAAAAGCGCATACACATCCTAGGCATCACTCCAAGAACAGACTGGACTTAGCAAGTGTTGATTACTACGTGGTAGCGAAGCGGAATATCAATAGGATTTTGACAACTGTGCCAGGCATCACTGTCTAAGCTGACGGGGCTATATATCACGAAGACTTACAAACCCACCTACAGAGAAATTAATCAGTGTCTTGTTGCCTTTGAGGTGGGAATCATTACACCTTTTCCAGACTGTACTGAGAAGAGCCTTCTTGCATCTGCTTTCCACCTGCCAGTTCGTATTAATCAGACAAATAATGGAAAAATATAATCCATGTTATAACGTCGTAATATTTCTGCCGTATGATCATCATCATGATTATATCTGTCGCCAATTTGACGGTGTAATTCCTCGACGAGGACATCTGGGCCATGTCATCGCGGGTAATAACGTCAATAGATTCGCAATAACAACGGCAACAAAGCAATTTTATTGTGTCAAAAAAACGCCCAATCTCCTGTGCTATTCCGACGAAGACTGCGGAGAATGGAAATGCTTATTTGTGGTGATTGGATGCTGGTGACTGATGTAGTTAGTGTACAGGGACCATCTGCAATATGCATGGAACGTGGACACTCCACCGGTGCCAATCGCCCCGGCTGTCAATCAAAGCCTTCTGGCCATGACATGTACAAGCTTCAGAGATCATGTCAACTGACAGAATATTCATGTGAGCTCAGTACTCCAGGACAGGACTGTAGGTCAACGATGCTCATTGTGTATTGTATCTATCCTGCTTTCCTCCTTTCTCTCTACCGTCGCAAAAGGGTGAATGATTGCCATAGCGACGTTAGACTCAATAATCCATCTCTCTTCTCCCTCCCTCCCTCTCTCGCTCTCTATCTCTCTCTCCTCTCTCTCTCTCTCTCTCTCTATTATCTCTCTCATTCATTCCAAATGTATCGCTCAATCTCGGTTTCTTCACTTACACTCGTTCTATTATTTCCTCATTGCTGTTGCTATCACTTAACTCTCTTTCATCCGCCTAGCTATATGACATTGCATTTCTCCCTATCTCAGTCCTCCCTCTCAAATCCTTCCAACATCTTTCTCGTTATATTGCTCTCCCCATACATCGCCGCTTTGCTTTTTTTCTCTCTCTCCCTCTTTCTGTCTCTCTTTTTCTTTCTCTTTCCCTCCCTATCTCTCTCGCTCTTTATCCTTATCGTGTCTCTCTCCCCTCTCACCCCTCTCTCCCAATCATCCCCGCTCTCGCTGTCTCTCCCCTTCTCTCACTATTTCTTCCCTCTTCCTTCCCTCTCGCTCTTTCTCTTTCTCTGTAATATCTGGATATGTGTCTCTCTCCATTCTCTCCCCATTCTCTCTCTCTCTCTCTCTCTCTATCTCTCTCTCTCCCTCTCCCCTCTACCTCTCTCATCTCTACCCCCTCTCTCGCTTCACTCTCTTTCTCTTTGTCCCCCATCTCTCCTCTCTCTCCCACTATCTATTTTCCTTATCGACTGCATTGCATCTTTGTATCTCGAAGTATTTAAACTCATAGCATCAATCAAAAGCCCACCACACATTCCTAGTACATACACACAGTTCTCAGACGTCTCAGCTATATCTGATTGATACGTCTGCCTTTACACAATTACCATCACATTTTATCATAGCAATACTCCGTTAAACCGCCCCGGGGGCCCGGCATCAATGTTCGCGAAAGTTACCTTCATGACGCGATATTGATAGGATGCACTGTCTGTAGAGTCGCAATGCAGTTATCATCCTTGGTCTTGTTAGTACCAGCCAGTGCTTTCAGGTTTACTGCAACATTCAGCGCTACGGATGTTGCGGGTTTCCTCCTGCCCTAGACTGACACGTCTTGATATTAGTGAACGAATCTTGAAAGTGACTGTAAACCCCAATTCAACCCCTGTTGTCTTTTTGATGTGCACGCATCCTTACTGCCTGACCTCCGATATCATATGAACAAATCGAACCTCGTGACATCTATCAGATGCACTTAACCAGACGATGGTATGCATTTCCATACACATTCATGAGTTATTGCACCTATCAGTCTAATGTCTGGGCCTTCTGATGCCCTACAATGGTTGACGAATATCCCATCGTCGTGCCCTCTGTTGACTCGTGTTATAGGATCGCGCAAAACTACGTCCGGTAACGCGAGATCCCGTTATGTTTTATTCAGAGGCCACTTCGCCTGTACTATCACGCTAATGCAATTGGTGTACTTAGCATGATTGCAAAACCATTATTAGCTCCAAGCACTCACGATGTGCATGTATAATAATGTAAATATGTATGTGTATATTCATGTATATATGCAAGAGGGTCACTTACGTGCTCTTGGCGATATAATATAACTCATGCGTACGCGGGCAAACGCATTTGAATGCACAGCCATATACGAAGACACTAATAAATACAAAAATAAAACTTGAATGCATGTTACCCACGAGTTGATTACGCAGTGTGTTCTTAGAGTATTCGCAATAATGTACCATCCTAACTTACCGAACGAAACATAGTTCATCAGATTGTTATTTTAAAGGCGCTTCACGATCGAGTGATTGTTTGAACTATTTCAGACATTGTTTTCCCTTAAATATCTTGCTGTTCTGCGTGTGTGAACAATTATTATTTTATGAGTTAACCCAGTAAATACAGTCACTATTATTTATTTGTTACCAGAAACAAGAACATAATTAAGTGTGTTATTTTTTAACTTCACGGCCCTATACAATATTTCAAGTGATGTCTCATTAACATTTCTTTAATCGACATGGTGAATGTTGAGCGCGGCAGTTTCTCGTTACAGTACAAGCAAGACTGAGTCGCATCTGGAATAATTATTTCCCAGTTTATAGATTTATATTAGCTTCGTCGCATCTGCGATTTCCGAACGTTGCCAAGGCGACCACCAGCCCATCCGGAAAATACCTAGCATTGAATGCTTTATTCGACTCTTGAAGTCCTACACGAACAGTTGGCGTGTGTGCGTTGCTTGTGTGACACAATCATGTCACCATTGTATTTATCTTGATATTAACTTTTAAGTTTGCACTCTCTTCTTCCTTGGTATGGTTATTTGTGAAGTGCGAATTTCTAACCTGCATCACGAACATAACGTAATTTAACATACCTCACGATCTAAAATCTTTGAATTAATTTCCTGTGAAGATGATTTTTATTTATCAATTGTTGGCAAGAAAACTGCTGTCTCGCGTGAACCGTCTATTAATAGGAATTACGTCTTCGATTTTGGAACATGATTGTCCATTTTCCATTTTAAATGTTTGTATTATTATACATGTTTGAAATAATGGTCACATTTGCGTTCATAACATTGAAAGTATCGTTGAACATGTACGTTATGGTATGGTATATTTACGCAGGATTTTCTCGGCGATTACTAACACAATATGTATTCTGACTAAATGCTGTGTTTTACGAGTTTTGTGCTACTATAGTGATATTCAGTGAAAGTCTTGTTATTGTTATGCATACAATACCACTGTATTATATGCTTATGTGTCTGTCATGTCAAGAATGTACATATTAATATTTATATTTAATCGCATGCATGAAGAACGTGCAGTTTATGATGACTTCGATGAAATATTCACTCTCATCTACAATTCATTGTTTTCTACTTGCTCAATAAATTGAATTTGTAATAAATCTTGCGAAGTTTAATTTTGTATTCGTTCTGTGCATTTTTGACCAATTATACCAAATGCTTCATATGGACGGATATGGAACAGTGAAATGGAAGTCACAAATCTTCAATACCAGCCGAAGATTAACATACAATTACATGTTTTCGTAGGAATTTAAAAACACACCGGATTTATTATTCAAGGAATCACACCGAAGAGCCAGCTATTGAAAATGGAAACTTAAAACTAATTAAAAGAAAAAGATGCATTTTATTAACTACGAGATATCCACATTATAATACATGTAGTCTCAAATTTAAAGAAAACAATCACCCGTGTAGAAGAATCACGTTATAATATAGAAGGATGTCAACATGTGTTCATGGAATATATTGACATATTGTCATAGAATCCTCACAACCTTCTATTGGCAATTAATAGACTATCTTGAATACCTGTGCGTTTAATGAACATACTAACAGGGACAACCATTCATTTACATAGATAACTAGACGTCATATGAAATCTGATAAAAGACAATGCCCTGCTACATACAGAGGAAAGACAAAAGTAATGTGGATGTCCATTAAGGCATTGAAGCTGAAATAACCTATTGCGTTCTGGTGTGGATACATTGCACATAAGCCATATTGTATGCGGATTTATAACAGGGCTATCAGTTCTATCAGAACTACCAAAGAACAGACAACACAAAATTAATGCATCCTGATTAGAAGTCATAAAAAGAGACCAAGGAATCGATGGAAAAGGAAATGTTATCACATTCATTAGGGATTGTTCTGGCTTGTACTGGCTTGAAGTGCTTGTGCTGGCTTGTATCAGTGTTCCGGTGAACCTTTCTTGACCGTGACATCTGACTGAGAGACATGGCTAGCTGAAAACATTGCGGAATTATAATTACTATCAACGGATATGCTTCTATTTGCAGAAACTATTACTGTTCAAGATAGTTTGATAGCATCATTAGAATAGCATACAACTCAACACCCAATATATCCTTACACACACAAAACAGTCAACCCTATCAAACACGTATGTCTACTACGAATAGTGGTATTCCAGGTACGATTTATTACCATCACTGATGGCATTTGCAAATGTGTTTTTGTTTTTATTATTGACAGCCCGTTAACCCAGCATCGTACTAATGGTTTTATGTCAGTTACAATACAATGATGCTAGCTAGATGCAATATTATCAGTCACAGATAGAGCCAACTATTGCTTAATGATGACGATAAAACAATCGCAATCAATATCACTATCGACATAACAATGGCATTGTTCATTTGATGTCATCAACTACTATAACTAGCCAACGATGTTGTAGAGGATGCAACATAACCCTAACAAGCCACGTGTACTTTAACATATAAATATCCTACAGACTATTATTATATCTCTATGTACAATGTATAAGAGAGACACACAGAAGTGATGTTACGACACTGTCATGCCAACTGGAATGTTTATTTTAAATCTGCTCAGTCATTTTTAAAGCCAGCATCAACATACATGTACCATAGATTGGCATGAAATGCATTGACACCCCTATTTCGTAGATTATCTCGGTAAATACTTATCAATACTGAAAAACAAAACAAAACTCCATTTTCTTATTTCATTTGCCCCAACGAAAATTAAAAAATAAAACATATTGCACCAGTAATAACAAATCTGTTTATATAACGATCACACATATTTTAACTAAATATAATTTTATGCAGAGGGACGACGCTCGAAAGAAGGAACGGGTAAACAGGCTAGATCTGCACGTGCTGATGCTCTTCTTCACATTCCCGCACGTGCAAATTCAACCTATTAGCCTGTTCCTTCTTTCGAAAGTTTCCCCTCTGCATGAAATAATACTTACTCAAAATACAAGAATTTGTATTACTGGTGCAATATTAGTTTATTCTTTTTATTTTGGTTAGGGCACATTAAATAAGAAAATGGAGTTTTTGGGCTTTTGATTCCATGAAGTATTTACCAAGATAATCTACGAAATAGCGGTCTCAATGCATTTCATTGTCGATAGGATTCTAGATCGATTTGATCTAGACTCCAGACTGGCATTACAGCATCTGCATGGGCAGCCTCGTTCCCAGGTCAGGTATTTCAACGTACCATACAGAGACTGGATGCCACTGTGAGGAGTATGCTGCCGGGGATCTGTATAACCCCAATCACCCACTCATCCCCCACCCCCTTCCCATATCAAAGAGAGAACAATCCATCTACAGTATTCTACCATGGCAGATGCTCACTTGACCTTTTTCTATTGTCTGTACATGCATTTTGCAAGCTTATGCAATCATATTCGATAGTAATTAACTTACTATGCTATGCTCTATTGTAACACCGTTTACTCAGAAAGACCACCCAGAAAGAGCAGCCAGATGTCACCCGGCCATCGACATTCAGCTGGCTTTTTATCAGATTGACTTATTATCAATATCAAAGACAGACCTTTGATGTAAATCAATGTGTACCGAAGGCTTACATTTCTACGAACTGCTTTTATGTAGCGAAAAGTTGTTTGGTCGAGCATACTGCCAATTAATACTGGAATCTATTACAATAAAGCAATAAAGTACGAGTGCATAAATAGAAATAAAAGTCGTAGAAATTCGAGATGGTATCATAGAAAAAAAAGATGATCAATGAATTCATTATTACCGAGTCTTATTTTTCTCAGGATTCGAACCCTCATCCTCCTTCCGTTCTCACAATCTTTCTGCCAATTCTATGAAATAAATAACTGAGATCATTTCAAGTGTCGCTCTCCATTGTTAACATCGCGGGCATGTTCATAAAGTACAGTTTAATTAGAGACTTTTCATTGTACATACTCTTCGTACGCCATATAAAACGTAATATCCCCGAAGGTCCCGGACTTAACGAGAAAGTACAACCGTGTTTTTATCTCCCGAGCGACACACACGCCACTGTTATAACACATTAGTGAGGATTCTTCTCACGAACTCCAACACAAAACCTATATTCTAGCATTACACAACTGCCTCTTAATGTCCCATGTTAACGAGTTCAGCGCGATTCCTGATTGCTTCAAACCAGCTTAATCAAGTGACGAGGTCACCGTGACCTCCATAGCCGTCTGGATCCATGCGACCTGTCCCCTTCATCAGATCTGGAATTGGCGATTGTATTCATTTACTGTCAACACAGCCCATTGATTGGAAAAAGAGGGTTGCCACATAGCTTACACGCTTTAATCAGTTCCTAGGAGTAGGTTCTAAAGATCATGTCCACGGAGTAATCGTAGCGCTACGAGAGTCGTAACTCCTTGTTATAACGTAGGCCTATAGTAGCAGTTACGGCTCTCGTAATTCCTTGTTATAACGCAGGCCTATAGTAGCAGTTACGACTCTCGTAACTCCTTGTTATAACGTAGGCCTATAGTAGCAGTTACGACTCTCGTAACTCCTTGTTATAAAGTAGGCCTATAGTAGCAGTTACGACTCTCGTAACTCCTTGTTATAACGTAGGCCTATAGTAGCAGTTACGACTCTCG
>JAUTBX010185715.1:0-13773 GCA_032361465.1 Lepetodrilus tevnianus
GAATGGAAAAAATGCAAAACCATTTCTGTTCAAATTTGTTTTAGGTTTAGTGGGTTTTGCGGCTATTTCTCCTGGCCTATAAATGTGTATATTGTCTTACATTCTATGTTGCCTAAAACTGTATATTGTTATAGGTTTTATATTACCTAAAATGCTACATTTTTATGGATTATATATGGCCTAAAAAAAGTGTATGGTATAGTATTTTCTATAAATATTATGCTACATATCATTATGTAGGAAAGTTCCAGACTGTTATTGCAAACCCAGGGCTTGCTTGCACAAATAAATTATCTTGATGAATATTCCTATTATACCTGTCTAAAACTATACATTACAGTAATTAAAGCATTGACAGTCATCTGACTGGGCGTGATTACATCTTTATTTACATGAAAGAAGACTGCAAAAAAATGTAAATCTTTAAACGGTAATTCAGTCGCTTAGATCATGTGATATGCTGATTTTTCCAATTTGTGCAAGTGAACCTTGGGGTCTTATATGAACCGGGTTGTGAAGCTGTATGAATCGGGTTGTGAGGGTCTATGAACCGGGTTGTGATTGCGCTGATCTATGGTTAGTTGTTATTTGTTTCAAATGTAAATCTTTGCTATTTACACTGCAAATAAAAATTCATCCATCACAAATTATATTGTTGATTTTTGTTTTACAAAAGGGTTAGTGTGTGTGTGTGTATACTCTGTGTGTGTGTGTGTGTGTGTGTGTGTGTGTGTGTGTGTGTGTGTGTACCTCAGCTACTAATCAGAATATGAACACAATATCGGTGCTAACTGATGGCTTACACCTTGTAGATTATAATAAATAACTAGTTGGAACATTTTCATTATACAATTATATATAGTATTTGGTCAAAATGAGATGTATACCATCATTTAAAATTAGTATACCTCAGCAACTAATCAAGATAAGAACACAATATTTGTGTTAACAGATAGTTTACACTTTGTAGAATATAATAAATACCTAGTTTGAACCTTTTCTTCATACAAACATATGTTATAGAACATATTTTACAAACATTTTGTCAAATTTAATATTTTTGAGTTGCACCTTCACGATGTTCAAACCAGTCAGAGTATATCACCGACTAATGAACACATTATTGGTGTTAACAGATAGATGACACTTTATAGAATATAATTAACATACAGTATGTAATTACATTTATGGTAGTATAACTTGTTAGACATTTAGAATTATTACATGTATGTTGGAAAATGCTATTTTGACACTTAAAATACTTATTATAGCTAATGTTAACAAATCATAATTAAGTAAATATTGGTCTATAACTATGCCATGTACCGGTAGATGAATATGATATATAGTACAATTTGATATGCAATAGTTAACATAATTCTGAAAGAATAACTTACTTTATTAAGAATTATCATGAAATTGGTGTTTTTTAGATTACCACCTACGCCATGTTCAAAGTACCATAACTGATCGAATAGTTATGATATAAAAACAATGTTGGTGTCATAAAACAGGGGACACTTTTAGAACATAGTTAATAACTCATTGGGGAGTTGTCATGATATAAATTGTTAGATTATTAGAATTGGGTATGAAACTATGTAATACAGATTACTAACATACATTCATATAATTAACTATGTTATATACTTGCACTTAGGTCCGATTTTATTTTTTTTAAATTATGCATTATTTGTCATCAAATTGTATTTTTGAGTATGTTTAAAGTAACATAACTCAGTGACTAATCATGATATGAACACACTATTTGTTTTAATAGATAGGTGACTCAATATAATATGCGTGTGTACTGCTTCGAAACACTTCATGAAATGTATCACTTTGAGAGTAACAATTGAGTAAAAACTTTGGTATACGCTTAGGCCCCAAAACGATCCTTTAAAATACAGTTTTCGCGCTAAATAGTACACTAAATGAGGTCATTAAGCATTTCTACAGATGCACGATTTAATTATATTTAATTTGATATATGATAACTGGTATTGTAGTGTTCGGAATGTCCTATATAGATGAATATATGGGTAGGGCCTACACCATTTTTCGTGTTCTGAACATGTACGTTACCTGAGTCTTGAGGCATATACCCCCAGACATTTTGAAGTAGGTCTATAGGCATGATATGCGATTGATTTTCTTGCATCTATGGATGTTCTCTGACATCTTTTTAATGTAAGAATAATATACATGTATTGCGATTCCATGAGTGACATTTTTGTATAATTCAGTCCTGCGAGTTGGGTATAGAAGATTGATCCTGGAAATCTTTACGAATTTAAGAATAGGCACATAATGCCGTTCCCTGTCTACAGAGAGAATTGTAACTTAATTTCTTAGTATAGACTTGTTTTTCTCATCTGAATAACCACATAATTTCTCGTAGTTCTGTTTACGCCCATTCCAATTTGATTTTAAAACATGTCATCATTGTGAGATGCGTTATATTGCAATTGGACATATGGTAATCAATCGCTCATCTACCATACCATCCGAGTTTAATAAATGGTAAAAGGGCAGCACCTTTCAGTATGAGTCTACTAATTCACCAGAAAATGGTCACTTTGTAAATGGTAAAATGGTAGGCTACTTTTGATACGTAAAGCAATATTTCATCTGACTTTAATAATTCATAAGAAAAGGGACACTTTGTAAATGGGAAAAGGGCTCTTAATATAATATAGATACAATCTATCATCCGAGTCACGTTTAATAAATGGTAAAAGGGCACACTTGATAGATAGCAACCTTTCATACGAGTCTACTAATTCACCCGGGAAATGGTCACTTTGTAAAAGGAAAACGGGCACACTTGGTAGGCAAAGCAATCTCCTATCTTAGTAATTCACTAGAAAATGAGCACTTTTTAAATGGGAAAAGGGCACTTTTTATATCTAAGCAATCTCTCATCCGAGTTTAATAGTTCACCAGAAAAAAAGGGGTCCGCTGTAAATGCCAATGGTAAAATGGTCACTTTGTAAAGCGCGCTTTTGATAGGTAAAGCAATCATTCGTCTGACTTAAAAATAATTTATCAGAAAAGGGCATATTGTAAATAGAAAAAGAGCATATTTGATAGGTGTTCCAAACATAGGGCTACATACAATCATGTTTGTACTTCCTAAAACCTTTCCACCGCTATATGGTAGACACAAATCCACTGCAACCCTCCGATAGACAACCTGAATATGGTCGTATTGTTATTCGCTTCATGGTAGCAATGCAAGGGGACATAACTCAGTTATACAAGTTTAAAATATAATATAGTCTACGCAACGGCAATGCTTGCTTCATAGATCAGTCATCGGATGCATGTAAGACAAGATAAATAGCGGAACGTTCCATTTATTCAGCTGGATCGATAGGCTCCCTTTATTCATATAACATAATATAACTATTTTGATAACTATTGAGTAGGCTACTGGGGACTAAGTACTAGTAGGTACTTCAGTTACTAAGTAGGCTAAATAACAAATAGATAAATCAAGTGTAGGGCCCTAATTATAGTTTCAGATCTAAATTCGTTTGTCCATCTACAGGTCTACCAAACTGTGATATTATGCCTTAAATGTAGGCAGAAAATACATATAATTCTGAGTTAATATTCTTATAGGCCTATATAGTAAAGCATTTATAACTACGCAGAAAATCAGCATGACTATCGGTCATGAAGTTGCTATTTTTATAAGTTCAAGAGCGCCGTTGCATCATTTCGTCTAATAAAACGTTCGACCGTCTACATGATTTCTGATGCAAGTTTGGAAAACAAGTGAAAGATACATACAAAACTCATGTAAGTAACTCGCGATATATATTCGTCAAATAGTTTGTATATAAACAAAATCTATTTGACCATTTGATAATATGATCTACGGAGATAGCAACTGCGGACCAAATCTGATCACGTGACCAGAAAGAAACATGGCGCAGAATGAAGAAACGGACCATATAGTTAAACAGGAAAAGTGAGTTGTTGCAACTATTTGACGGCATTTCGATACATTTAAAATAATTCTAAGTAAATGTATTACACATACTGAACTACATTGAGTTAAATCTTGCTATATTTCTGTCAAAAGTACTTAATCAAACATCTGAGTTTTTGTTGACATAATTTGATAACATTTGTCAACAACTATTATTATTACGATGATTATTTGACGCTGAAGTCCACCTTTCTACTAAGTGATTATTGCTGTTAACGTAACAAAATAAGTTCGTCGGGTGAAAGTAAATCTTATTGCATGTTATGACTTAGTTTATGCAACAAAAACTGCGTGCAATCACTAATTATCATCAATAGTTGTCTAGGAAATGCGACCCAAAGTTTATCCCTTTCTGTCAACAATGTTTACACTTTGGCCGCTGATTTGTTGACATTACGTAACATGGGCCTGCTCGCTAGCATCTACAACTATGTCATGCATTCCGTGCAGAATGTAGCCACACTCGTGTAAGTTTAGATTAATAGATTAGCGTGCGTTAGTGGCATAATACTGGTGTGCATTATACGATCCGATAGATCATGATGACTAGGCTAATTTTATGTCAGCCTTGAACTGTAGGAAGTATCTGGACGAGTTTATCAAGTCGGTTATCCATCTAGTCGCATCAGTGAACATCATCACAACAAAGAAACCTACCAAAATTACTCGATGATATAACACTGAACAAACCCATTGTCATCATACACCTGAATTAGTCTAGGCTAACAGCTGTTGGTCCGATCACAAAGGCCTCTGTACAAACTGCACTACAAACATTTAAATGTCAGAGTGACATACAGTGTGAAGCCTTCTTCTGATAGGGTTTGTGTCGGGTGGGGTGACTACACATTGTATTTGTAAGTTGATTCATCGATACATATCCTCATGATCAACGAAATTGCATATATTTACCATATATACAAAATGCACACATAACAATGATATGAAGTTATTGTCTGGCCTTGTTCACAGAAAGTCAGAAACTATTATGGTTATATGTATACCATGTATGATAGCACTTTGTAATGTTAACCGTACACCGCACTGATTCCCATCTAACTTCACTCGGGCTGACAGTCGGCGCGGTGTTGTGATGGAAAATGGTGAGATTCCACCGATTTCAACAGATTAAAAAAAACTAATCTTGAAAACTCTCAAAATTTGATATCATGAAAGCTATAATGTTGAACCCCCCATTATGATGCCATGACGTCATGAGTAACAATTAGAGAATAACCCACGAGATACGAGTGATTACTGAAAATATGTCCCGAGTAAAATTAATATCATTATAAATTAAAATTAATGTTCACAGTTCGGAGCTTTAGCGAGGAACTTTGAACATTAATTTCACGAGGGACATGTTTTCCCGTAATCACTCGTATCGAGTGGGTTATTCTAATTATTCAACGTAATCATTTTATTTGAATAAATCATGATAAACTAAAAAAAACCGACTTATTTATAGAGACGGACACCGTCCGCTGATGAGCATTCGTCTGCCTATGACGTCAAAGTTATGACGTTAAAGTCATTGTCTGGCGACGACATCACAATTGTCGATATGCATAATCTACACTGTTGATTATGCTATCGTTAATACACAGTAGAAATCCACCATGTATGTTAAATAATGGTCATTATGTAACAGTAAACAGTGATTATGATGTCATGTAACATTGTAAACTCAATAACAAAGACCAAGTCATTTTGACTTGTTTATAGCAATGAAATTGTTTCCGTAAGTCTATCGCAAAAGCAACAGAAACAATCGTCTGTAACCCTTAGGATACTAACCCATGGGAGATTGCACTATCTATGCCATGCACTCTTGAGAATTTATATTCCGTCAAATGTTCATCAGTATCATGGGTATCCGTCTTCGAAATAGGGGTAGCTCTGCACAGTGGATAGCACTGTTGTTGTTTTTTTAATGTTTTGTTCGTAGAAATTTGCCAATGGCCAATCGGTGTCAGTGACACACGTTCGTCGGTCAAGACAGTGAAATCTTCCACAGGTAGTACGAAGCAAAGTGGAATATTATGTGATCAAATCAGGTTGAGCACGATGATTGTCATGTAAGGATTGCCATGGTGATGTTAAGTAACAATCCCATGACTTTCGATGATTTTGAACATAACCAACTGTTTTTGTTTTTTTTAATTGTGTGGGAGGCATGTTTTTGTAAAATGATCTGTAACTTATACATTATTGTGATTGTAAGGTGGTACTTCTCACTGTTGCAGTCTGGAGTATGTGCGGCCACAGCGCTGGATTCAGTGGAAGCCAACATCCATGGCACAATTAGTACAGGTGGAACAGCGCATTCTTAAATGTGAGTGAAATATTTGTGTATTACGGTATTCCTTGATAAACAACATTAATTGGCTACATTTCCTGCCCCAAAAAAAATAATTAATTTTTTCTTTTTTTTTCTTCACAAATGAGTGAAAGATTCCTGCAGCGACGTTAAACTCCATATATTCGCTCCTGACAAAATTTTATTATATGGCATATGGCCCAATTTGCTGGACTGATATGTTGTAAACTATATTTACTGGTGTACATTTGACAGATCCATCACAAGAATTATGCCACAGAGTATAACCATGATCACATCATGATAACTAACACAATTATTTTGCAAGATAAATTAATTACCTTTGACAATGTTTTACTCTATTGAACCTGATCATTTTGAAAATTATGTGTAACATGATGAATAATCTTTATCTCTTCGACTTTGTTTTAACAGTTTGGGATAAAAATAGATCCACATACCCGGTAGTATATTTTTAAATAATAAAAAATGTGTATGTATTATTATAAATAATTAATATTAATTTTTATCTGTTATGAATGGGAAGGTATATACATGTATATATAATTACCAGTAATCCGATCATTCTAATGTAACATTTCTAAACAATAGTTGTCTTGTTCAGGTGTGAAGAGTGTGCTGGACAGTCGCTTCGTGACAGTCAAGTCGACGCAGTCACGGATCTGGACGGTGACGTTGAACAAGCAGATCGACACCACCCCCTTGGTGATGGTGCACGGCATGGGCGGGGGCCTGGGCCTGTGGGTGCAGAACCTCGACACCCTGGCGGCCAACAGGCCCGTGTACACCTTCGACCTCATCGGCTTCGGCCGGAGTTCCAGGCCTAACTTCAGCAGCGACCCCAAAATTGCGGAGAGAGAGTTCGTGAATTCCATTGAGGAGTGGCGGGAGGAGGTGAAACTGGATAAGTTTATCTTGCTGGGGCACAGTCTGGGCGCTTTTGTGGCCAGTTCCTACGCCATCCAGCACCCCGACCGCATCAAGCACCTCATCCTCGTGGACCCATGGGGCTTTCCGGAGAAGCCGCCGGACAACCAGATACAGAGGCGAGTTCCGGGCTGGATTCGGATGATCGCCACCATGCTGCAGCCATTCAACCCTCTGGCCGGGCTCAGAGTTGCCGGGCCTTGGGGTAATAATAATATAATATAATATATTTATATAGCATTGAGTTCCAGCTAGCCTGCTCACAGGAGCTTAACATTATACCTGCCTAGGGAGCAGTTCACTGTGAATACGCAGTCACCTAGACAAGGTATATCTGGCAAAGTTGCAGATATTATTATTAACCAAGATACACTGTTGTAAACAAGTGAGTTTTGAGAGCTTTGCGGAAGGAGTCAAGAGATTTAGCAGATTTAACGGAGTCAGGCAGACCATTCCACAATCTTGCAGCAGCAGTTTTGAAGGCTACTTTTTCCGTGGTCTTACTTTTACGTTCTACAGAGAGTCCAAACATCAGGGGGGGGGGTATTCTCAAAACATTATTATGAACTTCTTAGCTGTTTTTTAAACTTGCCAAGATTCTTCAACATGGTTACACATTGAGTTTTGCTTAGGGGTCAGAAAATGTGGATGAATCTCCTAATGCTATAAAGTGCATTCCGTGGAACAGTTAAACAATCTCGTATTATGAATAGAATAGTCTTGTAGCCCAAGCTTTCAATATCCTTTCGTCAAGTAGCAATTGCTACATACATGCTATTTGTGCTTGTAGCCAAGGTACAGCATGCTTGCAGTATTGTTCAGGACTCTGCTGTTCAAAATGGTATCGTTTCTCAAAGCTCTCTTAGCCGCTAAGGCGCACTCTCTTTGCCTAAGAGAGCTTCGAGAAACGATACCCAGTATCTTTACCGGCAACCATAGCAATGTTGTAGTCTGTAGCCAAGGTTGGAGTTAGGGTTGCCTTAAAGTTAAAGTTATGCCATTTCATCCAAGAAATCCCCTGGGGTATCATTTCCCGAAGCACTCGTATCCTCTACGAGACCATATGGCACTCTCGTAACTGCACAAGCCCCATGCATTAGTGGTTGCTACGAGAGTTCTTAAATGGTCTTGTAGTAGATGTGAGAGCTTCGAGAAACGATATCCAGATTTGCCAAGATCTGAGAGATACATGCTTCTGTTTGATAATAACCAGGTCCCAGTCTCGTTCGGCGTTTTCGACCAGACCTCCAGGCCAAGTTTTCAGATATGTTTGACGACGAGACTATCTTCGAGTACATCTACCACTGCAATGCACAGAAACCCAGGTAGAGTATGAGCCAAATATCACCACACGTTAGTTAGGGACATTCAACCTATGAATTTCCATGGGTTACGAATTTTTTTATTATACAAGATTCAAATCCTGTCAGATTTTATAATAATACATTTAGATAATAGGATTTTTTTGATTGTTTTTCTCTCCCAATAAATCCCCGATGGCATTTCAATTCGTCAATTAGGGAAAAGGGGTGCGGTACCGGAGATAAGCAATAAAGGCGTTGCATTGAGTTGGTGATGGGGAAAAAGAATTTCGCAGATGGAAAATGTACATACTCCATGGCTGATGTTTGTAGTTTGTAATACACTGGGATTTTTTTTATTTCAAAATCTTTTTGAAAAAAAGTAAAATGGGGCCCACGTTCAACCCTGCGTTGTATCCGAATCCACGGTGCATCAAAGGGCATTATATCGAGGGAGCACTGTATACACCTGCCACTTTCATGTTTTCAGTGGTGAAACTGCCTTCAAGACCATGCAGATGTCATTTGGTTGGGCCAAGAATCCAATGATGACCAGAATAGCCTATGTCGATATCGAGGTTCCCATGACATTCATTCACGGGTCAAGGTCGTGGATTGACCAGCAAATTGGTAACCATGTTAAGAAGCTCCGCAGTGAAAGCTACGTGTCCGTGCAGGTCAGTGGTGGTCTAGCAATGTCAGACCTGAGGCCTGTTCAGGAGGGCGCGAACCCGCGAGTACACGCATGAAATCGTCTTGGAAACCTTCATCCTTCATATGTGACGTAACGCGATAACTTGCGTAAACTCGCCCTTCTGAACAGGCCTCTGGGGTTGAGATTTCATACTCAACTCAGAATTTTGTTCATAAAACATCATGTTTTTTTAGCATAGCACATGCGTTGAGCACAAACGTACTCAGAAATGGAGATTTGTGAACGAAACCTTGAGTTGAGCATGAGTTTGTATTCAAATATTTTTCATAATACTGGGGCATGAATTTGTTTTCCTGCTTCCAACCTCAAACATTTGTCAACTTGTTTGTTTGATTTTTTTTTAAGAAAAAGAAATCAACTTTCTTTCAGTTTTTAAAAAATTGTTTCATTATGTTCGTCAAACAAATTGATTCCTTGTGGATTGGGACCATTTTTACTTATTATGCATACTATTTGTAGGAAATCTTCCTTGGTGTAGAGCGGAGGAGGGCATTACCGAACGGGGGGTGTTTGCCAAACAATACTCATAAAACCCTACTGTATACCAGAGATTGTGTTTACTAACGATTTAAAGCGCATGTCATCTGCTGCATAGCAATCGATGTAAACATGACCACTCTCTGCGTTAGGTCACCTTACTGATGTCATGACCTGCGACTGACATGATTGCTAAGCCAATGGCAACCGTCCAAATGAGATTTCCCAGTCTGTTTATAGAAATATCGACAGGAATAGCCTACTGCCGTCATCCTGTTAGTTCTGGCGATGACATGACCCCATTTTTAGAGCATGTAATAATCTGTTGATAACATGTCACACCTAGTCTTGACACTGTTGCGATTACCGTACAGTGGCATTGTTGCGTCACTCGTGGCAAAACAATGGGATTCTTGAAGTCACCAGATTCTTTTCTGCTACTCAACATGGCATCAGTAATAGAAATGATTGTTCTGTGCAAGTACGGTAGTCAGTGACCGCAGCCGGTGACTGCAGACACCAGTCGGTATTCGTGACACTTCCAGGTTCTCTTTGGGAATTTGGTGTGACCTGCACTAATAATGAAGGCATGTTATGTTGACAGGGTTATGCCACAACATGTATGTAAAAGAATTGTGCCAAAATACGCAAAATCCTTCCTGTTGGAACCAAAGTCCTTTAGGTGTTTGGTAATGCTGCCCCGCCCCCTGCTCTTTATTAATAATAATCAAACTTTTAAACATTTAAAAATATTTAATTGTTGCAAATAGCTGAAACAATTCCATATCGACTTTAAAAACCAAGACAAACTTACATTTTCTATCTTTTCACTCATTCCAATCATTGTATTTTGTTTTAGACGATATCCGGTGCGGGCCACCATGTTTACGCCGATAAACCACAGGCATTCAACGCAGCAGTGAAGAAGATATGTGATAACACGGACTCAAACACTTCGTGGCAAAGCAGAAAAGACTCGCGAGCAAGTGTCAGCCAAAACCAGTCAGAGGAATACCAAGACCAGTCAGTAGACGAAGAACTCAATTCTAATTTATGACATAGCAGTCGGTAGTTTGTTTATATATGGTGTATTTTGAATATTTGTACAAGATTGTGTATTGTTGCTGTGAAATTTTATTATGATGCTTAATGATGTTTGACAATTGTCAAGCCATAAGTAACAAATATATGTTCTCATAATCTATCTACCATAATGTATATCATTGTAGTAAGAGCAATGTTTTTAGATTTCATCGTCGCAAATGGGTGAAAGAAAATCCCGCAGCGACGTTAAACTTCATATTCATTTAGATTTCATCCATTGAAACACTTAGTGTATATAAAATATCATAATGAGTGTGATTATAGAAGAGTACCGTAATATGAATAGAAATAGTTTTTAAATCTGGGATGAACATCAAAACTAGTTTATAGATAAATCATGTAGTTACAAATGCACACCGCACAATCGGGCAAACAAAACTAATAAATTAAATTAGATATTTTCTGACGATGAATTATTTTACCATTTATTTATTAAGTCACTTAAATGAGTCAATTAGCTGTGATTGTATTTATATATTATATGCGTACGGTTTAAATATTTGTAAGTTTCACAGAATGTTTATTATTAATTTATTTATTTGAAATGGCTGCAAATATTTTAATACTCATTATTAACATGATTAAAATTATGAACAAAAACTAAAGATCAAAGTTTTTCTTATTAGAATTTAGGTTTGTTTCTCAATGCATATAAAGTATAATACATTCTTTAATATTATGTCATATGATCAGCTGATAATTGATCATGGTTTCACATATTTCATGGTAAAACATACTTTACCTGAAAATATGTACATTTGATTTCTCTATACAAGTATATTAGGCAACAAGCTACTGCATGTCTTACTAGTTTTCAATATTTTATTTTTTTATATTTTATTTTTATATTTTTTGTCTCCCAATAAATAATTAAAAACTATGCAAATATTGAAAACCAGTGGGATCTGCTTAAATTGTAGTTTGTTTCTCAACATCAAATCAAATGTACATACTTTCAGGTAAAATATGTTTGACCATGAAATATGTCAACAAACCGTGATTGTATGCCTTTAAGAATTAATTTTTTTAAAACATGGATAGACATTATTTTGATCTTTTTGAAGATATACTTTTATTAAAGCAGTATATGAACAGTAAGTAACTTCCTCAGCATAGCCAACAAATGAATGCGTAGCTAGAGTTATTTCCCTTTGAGTATTACGGTAGTCTAGAAAGGTTTTCTATATTGTAGTTACTAGAAAGGTTTTCTATATTGTAGTTACATATTGTATTTGTATGCATTCTTGCCTGCATAACTCGGTCACTTTAAAACAATGTTGTCAAGTTTATCATGTCTATGCTGCTGATTAAGCCAAGATATTTTGAAATACACTCACTGCAGGTCATCCATGTCAAATTTTCATTACCGGTACACCATTTGCGATATTGTTTTCATGCTTGAATACCATTTCATTTTTCATGTATATTCTTCATTGTTCATTTACCAGTTTTACTGATACGCGAGATATTGCTTGTTGGTCATCTATTTTTGATCCAGTTTTATATGTGATATTTTTAAACTTGTTCATCATCAATTTGTATAATAATATCATATTGTATAGCTGTATTTTTGTCTTATTTATGTTTCTACCTCATGATTAGTCATGTGTATATCAACTCACAGAAATGGATGTGTTTGCAGACAAAGTGCCTACTACAATCTTCAGCTTAATGATGGTAAATCAGATTCTTGAAGATTCCTAATATCTTCAAAATCAGATATATTTTAATTTATGCAATCCTGTTATGTTATGTTAATCCTAATCAAATTGTCGTCACCTGTGGGTGAAAGATTCCCGCTGTGACGTAAAACAATAATTCACAATAAACGACCCAGTAGATTGGTGTCGGTCAAATATTGAATAATTTAAAATTTACAAAAGAAAAGTCATCAGAAATAGATCTTCCAATAATATTTTATTATCTTTTGATGTTAGAGTGTATGGAAAACTTAACTATTAATTCATTAGCTCATATATTAGTGTGTGTGTGTGTGTGTGGGGGGGGGGGGGGGTCATTCCTGTTCTGGCACTGTCC
This sequence comes from Lepetodrilus tevnianus, assembly GCA_032361465.1. Classification (NCBI taxonomy): domain Eukaryota; kingdom Metazoa; phylum Mollusca; class Gastropoda; order Lepetellida; family Lepetodrilidae; genus Lepetodrilus; species Lepetodrilus tevnianus. The sequence goes on from JAUTBX010185715.1 coordinate 12,903, forward strand.
TGACTACTTGATTCATTTTCTGAAATTTAAAGGCATACAGTCACGATTTGTTGACATCTCATGGTCAAACATATTACCTACAGGGTAACTATAAGTATGTGTATTTGACAAATCAAATGTACATACATTTTGGTAAGATATGTTTGACCATGTAATATGTCAACAAACCACATTTGTATGCCTTTAAATGAACACTTCACACACTTCTCGTGCAAACAAGATGGCGGCCAAGAGTGCTCTTAGATGTGTGACATCACTGTTTTATCATTGTTCTGTCTGCACCACCTCACTAGCAGGGACAGTCCACACAGTTCCAAACAATCTCATTAAAATCAGATCCGAAACTTAACGCTCAGATATTTGTAGCAAAAGAATGTCAAAATGTTTAAGGAGCGAACCTAGATATGATTTTAATTATATTGAGATTCCGTACAACAGTGTGCAGTTTTGTCCCTTTGCTGAATTTGTGAGAGGAATGGCCCTTGAACTACAAATATATTTAAACCTCTCCCTGCTGTAAGGCAACCGGAGATGCCATAAACAGGAGTACTTGTGACTAATCCAGCAGTGAGAGGGTTAAACTAATACCTTAACCATCGAGTGACTTAACCGTTGACAATCGATCTCTGTAACGTAATTATCAGGGCTCCAGACTAACTTGCCCACAGGCCGGAGATTCCCTAAACAGGAGTACTTGTGCCTAATCCAGCAGTGAGAGGGTTAAACTAATACCTTAACCATCGAGTGACTTAACCGTTGACAATCAATCTCTGTAACGTAATTATCAGGGCTCTAGACTAACTTGCCCACAGGCCGGAGATTCCCTAAACAGGAGTACTTGTGCCTAATCCAGCAGTGAGAGGGTTAAACT